>JAHPZR010012466.1:27500-32500 GCA_019787425.1 Platygyra sinensis | reverse complement strand
CTCAAATCCAGACTCTTTGATCCAGAGATGAGAGCAAAAATCATGAGGCCACCAAGCCTCTCTGAAGTGAATAATTGAATTATTACACCAACCAATAGTCAAATGTTCAATATCTTTGCTATGAGAACAGATGCAGCCTGCACACACCTGTACTGAAACTGTTACTTCACATATTTTTTTTAGCAGAGATGGCTTCTACTACTATGCTATAACAAGTAAAAGAAACCATGTTTGGAATTTTGATTCAACATGCTTTCTCAAATGGTATTGAATGATTCATGACAAGATAAGATGCGGACTCGATAAATTGACCTCGCTACCAACTAAGCCATGAAGTCACATATTGGGCGGAGAGCATTGCACTAGTATGAACCGAGGTCACGGGTTCGAACTCCACTTGAAGCCCTATTTACCTTGATGATCGATCATTCTTCACTTCCAGAAAAGAAAATATTTGATGGATATTTTAGCTTATTGATGTTGCCTGAGATTTGTGATTTCTTCCTTCCCAAAATGAGAAAATCTTCCACACAAAGGCCTTTTAGGGATCTCAACTTGGGTGGATTAATTAAGATTAAGCAAAATCCTCAAAGGCCTTTAGGGATTTTAAAATTCTTGCTGGGATCTTCCACATTCCTGCAAAACTGGCACATCTGTGAAAATCTTTGAAAATTATAGAGATAAATACCAGTAGGTGTTTAGTCAGGGTTGGGCATGAGAAATGTTGTGTGATGCAAGGTTTGTACAGTGGAAATGATGATACTAAATTTTTGAAATACTTCCAAAACTTAGTAACCATTCTTTTGTTCTCTGACCAAATTTGGCTTGGAAGTACATGTAGAATGTGCTGGTAATAATAAAACAATGCCTTTAGTTTTCACTTTTCTCGCAAATATCTTCAGAGTTTCGATCAGTCTTGAGGCAAAATTCCTTAATGTGGAAAACTAAAAGGGTTATTTCTATAGGTTTAGTGCTAAATTTAGCAGAAACCTCAGAACACAGGCCAGTATGTCATTATGTCTAGACAATTGGACGGCATGCATGGATCGTCTATCAATAATTTCTTTAATTAAGTGTCCCCTATCAAATATTAAATGTTGCCTCTCAACGTTGCAAAAAACGGTGACATTAGGTTGTAAATTGAGCCTTATTTTTCTCCTGTAGAGCTCTGTTTTCGTCATTATTCTATGGTCCACGCATATTTTACAAGATCAATATATGGAACCTTACAAGTTTCAATATAATAAGCTAATAAAATTGTATCTACGCAATTTCATGCATCATTAAAATCGAAATAGCTCCAACGGGTCTCTGAGAGACTAGTGTTGAAAGAAATAAATCAATGTATGATATCTAAGTTTATCATCTATTTGTAATAAACCAATGCCTCATTCCTAAGACGTCTTGAAAGCTCCATAGTGATCCAATTTTTTCTCCTCTGACCAGCGTGTCCTTCCTCATACAACTTCGAGGTTACCCACACGATACCTGTCCTTTTCAAGTGTTCCGTAGACATATCGCCAACAAATAGATCATTCAAAATTAAAACAACTTGTTGAGACCACGAATATGTAAGCTGCAGTAACGTGATGGAAACTTGAACGGCGAAACAAGAAAGAATCGAGTCGAAAAGCCAACCGCAGTTTCGTTCAAAACAGCGCAACGCAATCTCCCAGCGTGAGCAACTGTCGGGCGTTTTTCCTTCGTTGTTCAAGATATCCACACTGCTACGATAATCAAAATGATCAAAAAGTTCCTGTAGTACAAAGCAATGAGAGCAACGGCTATCATAAATCCGATAACAACGGCCAACTTCAGAAAATGCCGGGGACGAAGTTGCAATTCCCCGTTGTCCAAGCTCGCCGATTGACTGTTGCCATCGCTTCGTCATAAGTTTATCACCGTTAAATTTAAGCCGAAAACAGTAGAAAATATATCAATTTTCCCTTGCTCCTTTTTCCATTCAAGACAAGCACGGTGCACAAAAACGAACCAATATTTGATCAAACGTTCATCGTAATCAACAGCTGTCAAGATCAACCGGAAGTGGTAGTTTTCCGCTGACCGACTTTTTTCGTCATTTCCGGTGGGGTCATGTCGGTGGAGGTGGTGTGATTCAGAGATGATTGCAAAAGAAATCACGTTCCTATACACTAAAATAATTTTGAAAAATAATTAGCCATAAACACAATTATTATGTAACTGATGATTAGCCACCGGAGCGGATATGCTCGCTCGGGATTCCGCGCGCGCTGCGGGTGTCCTAATTGAAAATTTCAAATTCTGCAGGAGCAAAAAAGTCAAAACGGCGACGAAAGAAAACCGTGGAAAAAAAATGGCCGCGGCCATTTTTATTTCGCGGTTTTCTTTCGCGTCACGCGCGACGGACTAAGCGAAAGAGGACTACTCGTAGTCTAGGTTTTTGTTTTTAAGAAAATACAAAAATAGTCGATGTTGCGTCTTGCGTGACATCTGCAAAAAAAGTCTATTGTTATAAAAAATGCCAAACGAGACAATATATCACGCAATATTCATACGAAGCAAAGTAACATGTAAATTTCATATTGAAACAAAGGAAACTGAAATTTACGTTTGTTTATTGCTGTTCTTTGGCGTAAAGGATCAGGAACCCCATGGAAGATTAGCTGCATCGTATCAATGGAGAGGAAAATCTACGATGTTGTGATCATTGAAGGTGGCATCATGGGCTCATCCTCGCTTACTTTCTTGCGAACAGAATGACGCCTGAAATTGGTAAAATTTGTGTAATGAGCGTAATCCTACGGTAAGTTATATCGGCTAGATTGCAGAATACCCGGCCCACTTTTTGGGCTATGAAGCCAACACATTGGGAGCGAGGTCAATTTATTGAGTTGCTTCATAGCTCAGTTGGTAGAGCATCGCACCGGTATCGCGGAGGTCACGGGTTCGAATCCCGTTGAAGCCCTGATTTTTTCAGGCTTCTTCTTTCCAATTGCTTAAGTGGGAAAATTTACTGTGATGATCACTCTTCACTGTCATTCTACAACCGCAGTACAAATATGAATTGTTTCATATATATCCTTCACAACATTTCACGACACGGGAACTTATGAACTCAATAAATTGACCTCGCTTCAATGCGTGGCTTCATAGCTCAGTAGGTAGAGCATCGCATCGGTATCGCGGAGGTCACGGGTTCGAATCCCGTTGAAGCCCTGAAGGGATCATGTGTACTTAAGGCATCTGTCGACCGAGTGTCGGTCGATACTATCGGCCGATATGGCGACCGACACTCGGCGATACATCGACCGACACTCGGCCGATATGTCGGCCGAGTGTCGGTCGAGTGTCGGTCGACATGAACCGACAAGCATGTCGGCCGACACCCGGCCGATACTTCACCGCCACTCGGTCGCGACTCGGCCGCGACTCGGCCGCCACTCGGCCGCCACTCGGCGATACTTTACCAACACTCGGCCAACACTAAGCTCACTTGGTCAGTCTCTTGGTACCGAGATCTTCCCTGCTCTACTGAGAGAGGCTTTCAGTGGCCGTCGTCCTTTTTTGGCCTTTAACTACGGCAATATTCATGTCTTTTTTTCCAGCTATGTTTTTTCCTCGTCATCGCTTTTATATACGACCCTCGTTACTTTATGATGCAGCAGCATTTGGGGATTGTTGCTTTGGAGGCTCGTTATTTTAGGGGAGCAAAAGATGATCTAAAAAGTTGGTACGATTGCGCGCTCTCTTCCTGCCACATGGATGGGTTTTTCAGTTCTAGACCCCGTGATATTATTTCACAACTCTTCGTGGCATAAGCAAGACTTCCCTGTTGCAGAGTGCGTTTTATCAGAGTACAAAACATAGAAAAAGGGCTCGAGAAATGTAGTAAACACCCACCTGCGCGTTTTTTTTTAAACATTTCAGTTTCTCCGGTTCTCAAATACAAGTCGTGTTTTACCATACGTATTATCATACGTATTTGACCTGAATATTGATCATTGGGAAATAAATATGCTATAGAACCTGGGCCTCTGTCTTTGATTGAGGTGGGCTTGTTGAGGGTAGGCTACCTTATTTCGGAGGAACTGTTATTTTTGGGGAGTCGCTACTTTCGGGAGGCCACAATCTTTGATGATACTTTCGGGGGGGTGGGGGGGGGGGTTTGTCTCGCAAGTTGACGTTAGGTGTTGTAACAGTCGCTGCTTCAGCTGTCAACTGCGATTGCTTTTTCAGGGTTGATGTAACCGAAGTTACGCGTAGTCGTGAACCAAACACTCGTACGGTACTACATATAAACCAGAAAAATAAAAAAAAATAGTAATAGAAAATAATAGCTAACCAAAATAACAAACGAGAAGGAACGGATAATACGAAGAAAGGTTTACCTTAACGGTGTCCTGACTTCGCGAGATAAAAAAATACTTGCTGCTTAAAAACTTGTAACCAATGAGATTTTATTGACTTTTTTTAGGTACCTAATCAAACAACGAGAACATAAACAAACTACTGGTTCTCCTAAATTAAAACCCTTTACTATGAAACTTAAATGTACAGACCCCGGTTGTTAGAAAGCCGATTAAAATAAACCGAGGTTAGCGGTAATTCCGCGATGAAGTTTCTTATTCCAGGGATAACTAATCGGGGGTTAAAATGGATTTCCTGAAAACAGATTTAATCGTCGATTAAGGAAGTGTTTTTTTGCAAAACAACTCAGGACTTTGCACTCTGAATTCAAAAATGAGTTTTCCTTTTCACGTGCCACGATAACAATAATATTGAGACATGAACGTAATACATAATGAACAACAGAAGTCTTTTTTCTACCACAATTGCTGCTAATCTCGGAATACCACGCTGCTCGCGTCAATGTGTCACGAAATGCCTTTTTCAGCTCGCGCTCTGAAGAAAAACCGTTTTCTCTGGGATCGAGTTGATTTATGAGTTTCTTAGAACAATGCACAATGCTTAATCATAACCAATTTCTGCTTTCGATTGATTCTTATTCTTTCTACCTG
>JAHPZR010012466.1:10000-22500 GCA_019787425.1 Platygyra sinensis | reverse complement strand
TCTTTCCAATTGCTAAGTTGGAAAATTTACTGCGATGATCACTCTTCACTGTCACCTAGTTTAATCCTTATTCATCGACTACGGGACTGTGGACCGCGGTAGCGGTAATTTATTATTCTCTTACTTAACGTTCCATTCCACTGTGGTACCACGGTAGCATTAGAGTCGAAGACGACTAGTTGGGCCGGGTATTCTGCAATCGCTCCGTTATATCAACCAGCTTTGGTGAGCGAATTTAGTCACACAAAGTTGGCCGATGGTTTGGCACGTTGTCTACATTTTCCTACAACAGAGCCGGATCGAGGGCAATCGAGGAGTCCAAAGTGTATCGTAACCTCGGAATCATCTTGGGATGTCTTCTCAAAAAAGCACCTCTTTTTGATGGTTTCCCTAGGTTCAAAAAATTGCTGATGTCCTAAAAAGTAAGGATTGGTCAGTCTAATAAGCGACTGCAAACTGCAGTTTACACCTTCAGTTTACCCTCAAGCCGCATATTGTACCCCGGTTTGTACGCGCAGTGTGCAGTCTGTCCGCAGTCTGTCCGCAGTCTATAGAGTTAATTGAGTGTAAAATTTGCATTTGTCATATTACCGTCATAAAATTGAGCCACCATTTTGTAACGCAAATCAAGTGTCATAAGCCACACAACATTTTTTTCTTTAGCAAAAAAGCATTTTTTTCTAAATGCTAAATTAAACCAAGTAGAGTTAACGCATTCAAAATTGCCTCTTGTTATTAGGGAGCTTACGCAACAGGACGGCTGTAAGACTCAGGACGGCAGAATGACGAAAAAATGTGGCGCGAGACTGTGCATTCCCGGTCTTGCGCGACATTTTCATACGTCATTCTACCGTCCTGAGTCTTACAGCCGTCCTGTTGCGTAAGGTCCCTAATTTTTACTTAAGGACGGTGCCTACTAAATACAAAGTTTTTGCGCCAAGTTAGGACCACGCGGAAAAAGTAGATATTTGCAAGGGCTATTGGAATCCACAAAGAAAAATAGGGGTAGCCACGCATTTTTTCGAGATAATTAGCCTTGAATCTCAACAAAAATGCTGACATCAGCATTTTTTCTGAAAAAAGCGGGAAACGATATTTCTTCACAGATTTCCTTAGAATTCGCCTTTACATACAGAAAGGCAAACACATTTAAAAAGATCTTTGAACTACATGCCAAATGGTAACATTAAAATCATTTCTGTTACGTTTTTAGTAACAAAATCGTTGCAAAATCGCTTTTAACGTCTCTGACAGCCTTCCTCTGGTTCAGCTGAAATACAGTCTAAATACCTTTTGCTCATGACCAGAAAACTAATCACATGTTGAATAGGCTTGCCGCTTCCATTTCGCAACATAAAATGTAGGGGTAACCACGCGTTTTTTAAAGTTATTGATCCTTTTTGAAAACTTTTACGGTGCCTGTTACATTTTTTTTCCTGTCACCTCTCCAGTAAGTAAGACATTTGCGTGTCTGCGCGCGCACTACGCCATCTGCAGGTACATGTTTGCAGTTGGATTTCAGTGTAATTTTCGAAAGATAAAAGCTAGATTTTCAGCTGGAAGACGTCAACAGTTAGTGGCTAGCGATATGCTGCTATTCTGGTCTCCCTGGTTTAAGTACAGGTTCATTAAAATTGATTTGGTCACCGTAGGAAAATTTTGCTTTAATTTTAGTCGTGTGCTTGGTGGCGTAGTTGATTGCGTCAATGTCAACCCCAGCGCGCGCGCGCGCGCGTTTAAACTATGGCTTGCGTGATGCGCAGAACGTGTGCGCACTAACAAAAGTAGGCACCGTCCTTAAGATGAAAGTCAGCTAAAAATATACGCTCTGTCAAGAATGGTTCGTACTTCTGATTCCTGTTTGACTTGTGAATTGATTTCACCTTCCGGTCCTTCTAAGCAAGAGCTGTCAAAATTGCATTCCTTTCCGGCTAAACGTCTGGAGCTGTTGAAGCTTTATGCAAGTAAGCGTAGCTCAAAGATTAAATCAAAGAACCATGAAGAGAACTCTGATGTATTATTGCCTGTCTTTGATGTTCGTATTACCGAAACTCAATCTGCATATATCATGATGTCACTCATTCTGTGACGTCATTTTATGACGTCAATCTATGTCACTGTGTGACGTCAGTAAAAGTAAACATATGAAACATGTTTTTCGTCCATTGGCCTAATGTCCACGAGTTTCCCGCACACTTCGAGCGAATTCCAGAATTGCATCATAATGTCATGTTTGTAATCGCAGTTTGTATATTATTTCGGCAGTCGGTCCATTCAACAAAATGACGTCAGTTTTCCATACGTCTGTCCTGTTATTAATCATGGGGGCGACAGCTGAGTGGTCCGCAGACTACTTTGGCAATGTTAGTACAAATTCATTGTCAATAACAGGACAGGCGCATAAAAAACTGACATCAATTTGTTTTTTACAACAACAATTTGTCAAATTGTCCGTTCTCACTGGTTACGGAACATCGCATAAATAATAAATTCATGTGTCTGTCTCCTTATTGACAATGAAAATTAGCCAATAAGAGCGCGAGAATTTCGGCAAGTTCAGTCAAGATCACACCTTACATGCGAACCCCGGCCTCTTTTGGTCTGATGGTATAGAGATTACATTATAACTACTGATACTATGGGCTCCTAAGGGGATAGGCGTTCCATAATTCCCTATAACATGACATTTTCTCTTCTGCCTAACATTAACCATAAAATTCCATTGCTGCCTAATTGTTTCGCCAAATTACCGTTGCACTTGTAAAAGAAGAGATATCCTTTGTGGCCTCAAATTAATTCTAAAAGAATCTCTTGATCCCCTGAAATAAATGCTCAAGCTATCTTCTTTTTCCCTTAAACCTCTGATAAGCTTCACCAGTCGAAATCGTTTAGTGACGAATTGCGAATAACTGTTTTTATTCTTAATTTGTACTCAGTACACAAAGGCGACAACAACACATTCACTGGGTGGAATTAGGCAGCAGTTCTCTTTGGCTGAAAACATTCAAATGTCACAATATAGCTTTCAGTTTCTCGCAGAAATTGATCAACACTTAAGAGTTGAAGGGTGTGAACCCCCTGACATTCAGCTTCACAGACAAGGTTATCTATTCCTGGCAAGCAAGAAAGGAGGAGAGACCATGAAGAAAAACCATGCACTCCAAAGGTGAGTTTCATGGGGTGTGCATGACTGCCTTAACAACGATCAACACCAGGAAATCAGTAATCAATATTAGTAAACTGTACGTATCACAGAGATTTAGCAACTAAGTCAACGACGTGAGACAAAGATATGCAGTTAAAACTAAAACAGAGATCCCGAAAAAAGATGAGTAATAAATAAAATGTGAAAGGAAGTTACATTATATTCCTAAATAATGGACTGAGCAACATGGAAAACATTAAAATATCGTGGCTTAGATGCAGGTATGAAAATCAACGTAGTGTAGGCGGCTAAGGGAGGGTAAGATGAAGACAAAAGTGGTAAGTAGGCGAAAAGGTGAAGTGCTCTTATAATTTCGACCTGATTTTGGTTAACTGTACGTATACGCATTATGTTAACGCCTTATTTTACATAATTTCAGGAAGCTAGGTTGCCACGTCACACTTCTTTCACCCACCGACCTCAGAGAGCGATTTCCCTGGCTCAACACAGACGGAATAACACTCGCTTCGTTGGGTAAGCCGATTATTTAATATTTCTATTTTGTTTTAAGTATAAATCAACCATTTTAAAAACTAGATCACTGGATAATGTAATCCGAGAGTTTTCATTGGCTAAGCCATCATGGTCTATGAACAATTATACCCGACTCTACAATTGTGCAAGCGCACGCGGGATTTTCGGAGGCTTTTTCTTTTTCTTTTTATTTTAGTATAGTTTTCTACATTTTGGGGGCGTTTTTAATCAAATAATCATTCCACCCGCGCTTATCGGATATGAGATGGTTATAACCAACTCGGCGCCAGCGCCTCGTTGGCTATCAGCCATCTCGTATCCAACGAGCGCTCGAGGAATGATTTCTAATTATGTGATGTATTATAATCCAGGGACAGAAGATGAAGGTTGGTTTGATCCGCTGGCTTTGCTGAACGCCTTCAAAAGGAAAGGCCATATCTTTAGGCGTGGAATACAACACCGGAGAGGTCATGGACTTCCTAACAGATCCGAATGGGCAAATAAGCGCTGTTAAGGTTTGATTTATTTTATTTAACGTACATATTGCTGATAATGCGCCAAAGGTCTGACTTCAAAACTGAACTTTTTGGGGTCACATACCACAAACGTTAATGAACAACTACCCCCTAAGTTTTTTAAACATTTAACCGCATGGCTAACTGACTGTAGGTCTTTTCAGATCCTATACGCTGCGTTTTTATTTTATTTTTGCTTTTTCGAGACACCAATCGTGACGCTTTGTCTTCTTGCGCCCCGAACCACGTGATATGGCAGCGCGCGTTTCGGGGAGCAAGCGAGCTCAAGGTACGGAACTTGATATAGTGAATGGGTTATTTTGCAATTTATGTGCTTTGCCTCTTTGGCTGGCGTTACATATCTTCACTACATAGTGCTGATGATTCCCAAAAAGGGCGAAACAGCTGTCCACTGTTGCGATCCCGCTTTATCGGTTCAATCTTGTCGTGTGGTGTCTCAAAACGTCTCACGTAGTATCAGCCTCGCAATCTATTGTTTGTTCCCCCCTTGTACGTCCAAGGGTTAATTAACAATTAGTATATACACACTCAGTGATCTTGGTGTTTTAAGCAATCTGATTGGTTCGCTATCTCTGGCTAATGAGCATTATTCACCCCCTACCGAGTGAATAATGCGTAAGCCAAACAAAATAAAGCATACTTTTGAATAAAGCATACTTTTGATTCACACTGATTTGAACGGTGTTTAAGGACCTATTCTAGACTGTCACGAGTTTTTTTCGAAGATTAACTATAGATTTTCCATGTTCAAAGATTCTGTAAATAGTTTCGCGAATTCGCGCATGTTTTGTACAACTTGCACGTTTTCCACGCATGAATTGAGAGGTCAATTAAATAGATTTTTAATGGTTTCCTTCTGAAATGTTGTTGAGATCACTTCCTGTGTATATACTAAAACAATTATTCTTCTCAATCTCGGTGAATAGTGGCAGAAGCGGCTCGGTAAATATTCTGCCACTATTCACCGAGATTGAGAAGAATAATTGTTAATTATTCACCAAAGTGGAGGTAAATATCCGCCACATTCGCCGACACTGAGGTGAATAATTGTTTTAGTATATACCACACAAGCTGAACCACTATAGCGGACCAAAGAGTAACCGCTTTATTTGTGACAAGATACCAACAAAACCCATTTTGCTTTTCTTCGGCTGCTCGGAGGTGAATAGTACTTGGCTAATCACATCCGAGATAGCCAATCAGCGTGCGCGAAAAGTACTATTCACGTCTGTGATACATACTAATTGAAATGGGGGCTTTAGAGTATCTACAGTTACAGACGCGCTACATCGTTTGGACATGAGACACCCCTAAAAATATACAGTAACATGCAAAGTCTTTCCACTGAAAACAGGCTACATTGTCGATCCGAAAGGTGCATTAATGGATTTGAAATCTGCGTTGTCTTGTATCTACATCTTAAACAGATCAAAGTTTAGTGATGAGGAACTTTTAAGTGAATTGTCTCCTGTCGCATGTTTTGCACAGCTGTGCAGCAATCACAGGGCAACAACAGTCATTTATATAACATGATATGCTATATATTGATGCGTTTATTTATGTACCAGTATCTTCTCTGCGGCCCTTTTGTCTCTTTTAAGGTGGCTACCAGTTCCTCTCCAAATAATTTACAGACCATCCACTGTGGAACAGTGGTTAACGCTGCAGGTCCGAGTGCAGGATATCTCGCAAAGAAGATTGGGATACATTTACCAGTCGAGCCAAGGAAAAGGTTCATTTTTGTGTTGGATGGCGCTGAAGCGTCCAAAATAAATGAGATGCCATTTGTTATCGACTGTTCAGGGATAGGGCTAACTGGTCGTCTCGAAGGTTTTGCTTGTGGCATGTCACCAACAATAGTGAGTATCTGTGGTATTGTTTTAGCTTTCTATTAGTTTGGTTAAATTCCACTATGAGTCTTATGCATAAAAGTTTCAGGCAATTGAGACGAATAGGCGATGTTCGAATTCTTGGTATCGAACTGGAAGAAGCCTGCAATGGAGGCGCAGGCGGGAAAACACCATAAAATAGAGATTAACGTCGTTTGTATTTGCAAAGACCCCCGTCATTAGCCTCGGTTGCAAGGTAGTTGACGTCAGCTCGCGGTTTTGAAGACAAGGCTCCTGTTGCTCGGCAACAGTGACGTTACCTAATAACGATAACCTGACCTCACGACTTTTTGGAGCGCTTTGAAAAGACCAACGACACTTTGCCAAGAGTGTCGGCGCAGGTGCTTATGGGCGGGGTTGCCTTTCTGGGAGGAGGGGGTGGGAAGATGGCGTGTATCTATTAGCCCGAACAGGGTTTTCGCTTGCCAGCCTTGTATTTTACGTGTTCAAAATACTACTTGTTTGGCCGTTTTTCTGGTTATTACACAAAGAATACCGCATTTGCTCGATTAAATGCGGTCCTCAAATAAACACCGTACCAGTTCTGAGGTCAAGGAAGCATTTCCGACATAACAGCTTGTGGACATTGGATGATGGAGAGGACAGTGGCATTGAAATTGAGTGAACTTTATTCACTTTAGGTGAACATTGTAATTGTATTAACATGCAAATTATGGAATTGACAACGATCAAGAAAATGACTTTTTATTTAAGCACTAAAACGTGTTTCTGTTTCTTTTTTATTTCATATGTTCAGTTATCATACTATTGTTTAATTTGCAAGAAAAATATTGGATATTAAATGAACGTGGCCCTCGTATAAACGCTGCACTCGAATCACAAAAAAAATACTAAAAGCCGCTCTCGAATTAGAAAAAAAAAACGCCGCAGTGTTTGATCAAATAAATACGGTATTTGTTTAGTTGCTCCTCCGTTCCCCAACTGGTACTCTCTTAGACTGCCGTTCTACCGCATTTGTTTCTTGTGTCCAGCCCCAATTACCCTATAACCACTCGAAGGGATTTTCTTTTACCCAAGTCGTCACTCATTTTCGAAAGAAAATGGTGGCCTGGGCCGTGGGTAGCCTGGTTAAATAAGTAATTCAGAACCTGAATGAAACAATTTAACCTCTCAATTTGTGTTGACTTGGTTGTCGACTACTTAAAAACCCTGAATTAAAAGGGAATTTCTGCGTAAAACGTTTCTTTATTGTTTTAACACAGGAAGATGACTACGAATCTTCTGATTTTGATATCGACTATGAGTTCTTTGACAAGAAAATTAAGCCAAATTTACTTTACAGAATCCCTGCATTTGAGTGTCTCACGGTAAGTCCCTCAGAGTTGTTTTTCAAATGTTCTTCTAATTCCGAGATATTAGTCCATGGTAAAAATCGTTTTTAACCTGCATGGAGTTAATGTCTGTGTGTGTCGTTGGGGTTAGGGGCATCACAAAGTATCCTTTTGAAACAACGTCACATATCCTAGCTTTCCCTTAAACCTAGAAGGGAACATTTTGGGGCCTTAATTTTTTTGGTTTCATACCTTAAGGTATCCTCCCCTCTCCCCCCCACCCCCCCCCCGCCCCTCCCCTCCCCTCCCCTCCCGATTTTCAAAATCAGTCATTGAATATTTCTGTAGAGCCAGGTGTAATAGCGTCAGTGCTAGTGCTTTTATCTTTTTTTTTCACCAGGTCAAGAGCGCCTGGGCCGGCCACTATGAGTACAACACATTGGATCAAAACGCCATTATTGGACGACATCCTCAAATAAAGAATCTCATTTTTGTGAACGGCTTCAGCGGTCATGGTAGTCAGCAGTCTCCCGCTGCCGGGCGAGCCGTCAGTGAATTAATTTTGGACGGTGGATTTCAGACAATTGATCTTACAGCATTTAGCTATGAACGTGTTACCAAGAAAGAACCAGTGAGAGAGACGAACATTATCTAGCTAGATGGTTATGGTGAGTTGTTAGGCTGTGAAGACGTAAAATTGCTGTCAAAGGGCGCTTTCCATCCGACCAAAAATTCAGGTTTGCATTTCCGGAAATGTCCAGAGGCGAATTGAACAGCATTTTCTACAGTTTACAGAAAAGAGAATAACCTCGCGACTTAACCCAAATTTTCGAAAATATTTTATGTTTTTCGGATTTTTTGAAACTTTCTCAGGAAGTTTGCCCTTGTTTCGAAAATTCCTGAATTTTGGTTAAGCTTAAATGGAAAGCACCAAAATTTGTGAACATTTTGTAATTAATAAAGTTATATCTGAAGTGATTACATTTGATTGAAAATTATGCGAGGTTAAACGTCGTTATATGCTCGATATATTCCGGTTCTCAAAGGGTATATGGCTCCAGGACTTCGGCCCAAAAAAATAAAGAATTCCGGCGAATGCGAGGTAATTAGAGACCCTCTAAATTTTCGGAACAGACCAATTGCGTTATATTAAAATTCAGCTTTGAAAACAATAGACCTCAGTACGAGGCTCTGACGAATAATAATACAGTTTGTAGGGTTTATTCCGCAAAACCACATGTGAAGTTAAGGTGGCCGAACACAGTTTTCGCGCGTGCTTTTGCTGATGCAATTCAGCACGTGCACAAGGATTTCAAAACAACAAACATGCCGTCAATAGAGCGATCATTTTATTTACTCAACACCCGCGCTATCTGTGTTATTTTTCTCTATAATTGAACGCAGTGTATTGATGGCTTTAGTCTTTTATTACAAAGATATGTTGGAAAAGGTAACGATGCAAAGAACCCAGCAATTTTCAGCTTTTGTTTGTTACCGAAGGAACCCAGTTAAATGCAACGCATGCGTAGTAAGTCGAAAAAATTGCGATTGAGTGAAAAATTGACTTTCGGAGATACGCCTATTTCTCGAGAACCACTCATTAGAATTTCACGAAATTTAGAGCGAAAATACTTTAGGAAATAAGTAACTGGAGGATTCAAAAAAATTAAAATTTAACAAAGGAAATTCAAGATATGCCAGTGAACCTTCAACGAGGGATAATTAAAGATCTCTTTGTTAAATTATTATTAAAATAGAGCTAACATGTGAGTATGGTTACAAGCTTGTTGCATGCAAATTATAAAGAAAATCTAATGACTAGATTTTCTGCAAATAAAACAAAACTGATTTTAAACACTTGTTTATAATTAATCATGTTGCCATGGCAACGGCACATACGACAGTTTAATTATCAAAAAGTTGAAGTTTGTGTTGTTAACTTGCTTGCTGCCATTTTTGGCGACGAAAGGATCAAGGGTTTTAGAAGCAAAGGTAAATGAAACCGAGGTATCAAAAACTGTGTTCAGCCACCTTAATAACTGACATAACGCAGCAGCAGAAGAAACTTTTTTGTTTCTCCAGCTTCCCATGATCTTGAGAACGAAACTTTGAGCCCTTAACATCCCGTCCTATACGAGTCAAAAAGTCGGGAAAGATCTCAGACACCGACCTGAAAGAAGTCCAATAGTTCCTGGATATGGGAAAATCCCAAAACTATGCCGAAAATGCTGCTTTCAATGCCCTATTACCTGTAAGTAGAAGAAGGCTACGAAGGACTTACTTAGAGCTTCTAAAATGGATTCACCGTATTAAACAAGACGTAAAGACTCTTCGACGCTTTATTGAGGAAGATAGCATGGATTTTGACAAGGCGACGGAGTCGGCAGTGGCTAAACGGAAATTCTTGTTAAACAGACTATAATGAGAAAGAAGTTACTCCCCGACGATGATGACGAAGAAGAAGTAACGGAAGGGAAGGTTTAAACCTTAGTATGATACACTGAATTGGCCATGTGATTCTTATAAGAGTTTGTAACACGCCACACAAGATGAATTGCTCCAATCAACACCCGGGGAATGGCAAGATGGCTGTTTGTATTAAAGCGTACGATTTTTGCCTAGGACTCGGACTCGGACTCCTCGAATCAGAAGGACACGGAAAGTATTTCTAAAACGTTTAAAATGAAACTGAACCAACAGGCGACATCGTAAATATCTGGTGAGTTTTAATTTCCCACCACATTGCTACAAACTACACAGTGAATTCTCAACATAGCATTAGCAGTTTCAAATGCGGTTCTGTAAGAATTCATCTTTACTGAGTAAACATCAAGGACGACATTTTCAAATATTTCCTTAGCACCCTCTGTGCAACAGCTGTCCCTGTTATCACCAAAGGAGTTCTCGACATGTCCCATCATGCTCCACTCTAATGACTGATCACATGACACTAAACCACACATGCAGTGAAGCATGCTGGGCTTAAGATCCAGTGCACCAGGAGAAAGACTCCAATGATGCTGATTGGCCGAGTCAGTCACGTGACTGCCACCGTCATGCTCCAGGTGTCCGGCCAAGGATTCAAGGCAATGAGCTACATTGTTGATGACAGCAACAAATTGACCTAAGAAAAAAAGACCAATTCCAGGAGATCAGAGAAGGAATTATAAGGCATGCCCAAGTATTTCAAACTAACTTAAAAACAATTTAATTATTGCTTTTCAAGCCTATAAAATTAAAAGCAGGCATGCTTCATCGGCAAGCATGTGAATTGGATTTACAGTGGCAACAGAGATGGAGCAGACTTTTCAAGTAGCACCATGTTTGTTGGAGAAGGTGGCTGATTTTGCCATCTTTTTCGAAGAACTTGGAATACTAGCTAAGTAGGGTAGCCAGCTTAGATCAGGAAGTACAGGTGGTTACTGTTGAAGACCTTGAGAGTTGTTGCTAAAGCACACAAAGCTATAAACCAGTGCCAAACAAGGTGTTTACCTCTAGTACAACCAAGATCTGCAGCAACCTTAGAGCAACTAGTTCTCCCATACTGTCTCAAGAATGATGCTAAGTGTGTGTCCAGACACCCAGCACCAGGAACCACATATGGGCATCCCAAAGTCTCATGTAATGCACTGATAGATGCTCGACAAACTGTCTTCAGCTCGTCAAGGGATGTCTCGTCTGGTGAGCACAGCAAAAGAGTGCACACGGCAGATGATGTTACTGAGGACCCTGGCACCAAATGAATGTAGCTATTTCAAAATATATGAAAAAGAAATAAAAGTGGTTTGTTAAAAGGCCTTTTGGCACCAGTTGCTATGATAATGACACGGTACCAAATTAACCATGCAAAATGATAAGCTCAGCAAAGGCATCCAATTCAAAGTAATATCAAGGTCAATTGGTTGTTTAATATAGGACTGAGTGGAGTCCAATTTGGTCCGTAATCATAGGATAATATGACGCTGACCTTTTGTCATTCAACACCATATGTTCAATCTTCTTGACTTGACCAAAGCTTGATTCAGGAATGTCCATGCTGAATGTGCTCAGGATTGTTGCTCCAGTCAGACGTCGCACAGCAGAGATGTGAACAATAGATAGACGATCAATTACATACGCACCCTATGATGAAAACAAACCAAATTATCAAAACACTGACCAGTGACTGCTGTGTACAGGTCTGGCAATCCCATTAGCTGTACAAAAATGGAAATTGCTTCTAAATTAGGGGAGTTTCAGATTTCGTTTAGACCTCATTTCCTCCATCAAGAATACAGGGCTGTTGGTCTTGCCAGTACGTAACAATTTTGATATTATTGCCATGTGCCACAAGCAATAAACACAACAAGAAACAAGGAATTGTCATTAACTTGAGCACATTAAGTCTTAAATCCTGTAAATAAAACTAGCCTTCTAGAACTGTCTCACCCAACGAAACAGATGTCAACAACTATTTTGAGTCCCATTTTCATCTCATGACATGGCATTAAGTCCTTCAGATCTCAGTTGTTCAGGCAAGTAGAACCTTAGATTTACTTGCAATCGTGATATCAGAAACACTACTAACACAGCTGTCTGTGTATGACTAGGTGAATTCCTTAGCTTGATCCTGCAGGTAAATAAATGAAGATAAGGCAGCACTTACTAGGTAGGTGCCCAAATCTGTACTAAGTGTTTCTAGATTTATGTTTGCCTCGGCTGCATACAAACCTTATCTCTCAAGTACTGCTTCAGCACTGGATGTACACATTTCTGGCAAGCTACCACTTCAACCCCAGTAGCTAACAACCAACCAGCGACCTTCAACATCTGCCGCAGCACAGCACTCTCTACGTTAACATCATGACCACTTCCTGTTGTTTCAATTTTGACGTTGTCGTTAAACCATTCATCAGTGTCCCCTGCCATTGAGACATTATACAAAGCCACTTTGGTACGATGGCTTACAAGTGCTTTCTTTCTTTGAAAGGTTGCAACATCAGGGGCCTGAAGAATGACACCTTGTATGATTTTAGATTCACTGACAGGATCACCCTCACAAGTCACTATTTGGACTGGCTGAAGTTCTGCCAAAGACACCAAAGAGTCTTGGGAATTACTTGGC
>JAHPZR010012466.1:0-5000 GCA_019787425.1 Platygyra sinensis | reverse complement strand
TTAACAAGTTCCTTCACAGAATTTGAAGAGAAGAGTATCAGCTGAAAAACCTTTGGATTTTTTTCAATTAAGGCAGAACTTAACCTATGGATTCCTTCATGTTTTTCATTGCTCATTTCATCTCTCCAAGAGCAATAGTGTGGTAAAAGCAGTTTCCGTCTCCTCTGACAACGACTTTGCTCCTTTGAGGAGGTACATTTCCAGAAGCCATAATTTGTTTATAAAAGAAGTAACTAATAAGAAAACAGGCTGTACACACGTAAAACTGACCCTGAAAAGGCTTTATTGGTTTATTTCCCTCGATTTATACCTATCTTATGATATTTTAGATCATTACACAATGTAAATTTTGAAATTAACATTACGCAAGCAAATTAGACTATCGGTAGATTTTGTCACATATTTCAAGGTCATTCTAACAAAAACTTACATTTTCCGCACTTCAACATTCCCTAAGTTCATCTGCGGTAAAACTAAGGCGAAAAAGTGTTGATCTCTCTCCAAAATCCCTTTTTTTGGGTGTGGAAACAGCTTTTCGCCATACCTTTCCTTATAGTGACTAGCAATGTTTGCCTCCTGGTGATCCCAGAGTTCTTTGCGCATAGCATGGTATCTGATTTGTAGACTGTGAGCAGGGTCTTCTCGAGGAAACAAACAGGGCTTATTGTAAGCTTCCATTTTTTTTTTTTTGTATTCTTTGTATTCCCAAGAAGCCTACACTGTAGGAGACGTCGTTTCCATACCTCTTGTTCCGTCGGACAAATGACCACACTTTACGCCAATATGGAGAAAACCGTATTGTAACGATTTAATTCGATCTAAGGTACAAAGCAAACTGTGTTGGCACATGGCCTTACAAGAATACAAATCAATCGGTAACCTAGCTAAAACAATCGCAAATTAAACTTACTTCTTTGACTCCATCCTGGCGTAACTTATATTTCATAAACGTAAAACAGGTTAGCTTTCTCAATACATTATAATTCAGGTTAGCTTTCTTAACGCCTGGTTAGCTTTCTTAACACCTGGTTAGCTTTCTTCTCCAACTGTAAAACATACACGCGACACTACGCGACTCAATGCACGCGTCACTTAACAATTTTAACGGCTGGCGCGCGCGCAACATAAACCGAAACATAGCGCGTGCCAAACTTAACTAAATTCTTTTACGCTGATTTCTGTTCATCAGAACACACTCCACCCCGATGAGGGCGTGGCTCTCATCTTAAACATATCCTTCTGCAGGCTGGATCACAGCTATCTTTGTGATGGGTCTTTGATATTCTCCAGTATGGGTCTTTCCCCTCACGTTTCGCACTTTGCCGTCTTGTCCGGGATACACCTCAACAATTCTACCGACGTTCCAGTTTCCCCTTACTGCCTTTGGATTTTCCACTATCACGAAGTCGTCCACTCTTACGTTAGTGTGCCCACACTGGTGTACATGGCGCGTTATGAGGAGCGATATCCAATGTTCTCTGGGGAGTAACGCGGGATGCCTGGTTTCGTAAGACACTAAGGCATTGTCTGCGCGGCCACCAACTCTGACGATGTCATCTGAATCTGTGTAGGGGCTTAGATTCTTTAACTTTCCTTTCATGAGACGGTCTTTCAGACTTTTCTGACTCTCTTTGATCCAATGATTCTCTGCAGTTTCCAGCTCTTCTGGCGACAGGGGCCCTTCTTTAGGCTTCATGTTATCTTCCTCTGGTGCTTTGTTCTTGTTACAACTTTCGCGCAAATTCCAAACTAATCTTACTATGTAAGCTGTCACTCTGAGTAATCTTCGCCAGCTTGAAAACTTAGTACAATCAATAGGGCTTTCCTCTTTGGCAGGGATGGACACTGTATGAATCTTGCGGGATTCTCCTTCTATTTCGGATTGATCAACATTTGATGAATCTTGCGGCCACTCTTCATTCGGTAAACAAAGAAACTTTGGTCCGTGCTTCCACCTCTCAATCAAACTTGTCGCTGGTATGCCACGAGAAACATCGTCAGCCACGTTGAGCTCTCCGGGAATATGTCTCCACTGGGCTGGGTCTGTATTGGACTGGATTTCACCAACTCGGACTGATACGAACGGCTTAAACCTCCGTGCTTCGCTGCAGATCCATGCTATGACTATCTTACTATCCAGGAACAGAACGGTCTTTTCAAATTGGAAGCGGCATTGTTCCACAATGGTCTTACACAGTCTCGATGCCAAAACTGCACCTTGCAGTTCGAGGCGAGGAATGGTCAATCTTTTCAGAGGTGCTACTCTTGATTTCGCTGCAATGAACCGCACGTCGTACTTTCCGTTAGACAGCTGCCATCGAGCGTATGCGCAGGCGCCGAAGGCATCCTCTGAGGCATCAGAAAAAACACAAAGGACAGGTAGACCAACTGCATTGGGTGGCGTGAGACATCTATTGAAACTTATGCCATTCAGGCTCAACATCTCTTGAAACAAGTTTTTCCACTTGTCCTGAATTTCCATGGGTAATTCATCATCCCACTCAATTCCACGTTTCCACAGCTCTTGTAATCCTATCTTAGCTTTGATGAGAAATGCTGATGCGAAGCCTATTGGGTCATAAATCCGAGCTATGTTGCTCAGGATCTGTCTTTTCGAGAGCTGTATCGGTGCTTGCGAATAATGAGACCAAGGTTTTACTTTGTACGTCAATACATCTTCCTGGCTGTTCCAGACAACTCCCAGTACTTTCTCTTCACCATCTCCTTGGAGAATTGCTGCTGCTTTGGTCTCTGCTAGGTCTGTGCTGGTTTTCTTGGCTTTGTTATACAGCCAACCTTTGACTTTGAAACCTCCAGTCTCGAGTACCGCGTCAATGCTCTTTGTCAACTCTCGTTCTTCTTCTTCGGTGCGGACAGAATCGCATATATCGTCCATGTATGTGTTTTCTTTGAGAACCTTTGCTGCTTTCGGGAAAACTTCTTTTGCTTCGTCTGCTGTCTTTCGTAGCGCTGTTTGAGCCATCGCAGGGGCTGGTTTGTCTCCGAAGGTTACCACTGTCTTGACGTAAACATCTGGTGCGCGATCTGTCTCTAAGTTTCTCCAAAGGAACCTGTGCACGTGCTGGTCTGCTTCTGGAATGCGGATCCTGTGGTACATCTTAGAGATGTCTCCAATAAAAGCAACTGCATTCTCTCTAAACCTTAAGACAACTCCAAATAAATCGTTTAACAAGTCCGGTCCTTTCATCCAGTAGTCATTTAACCGGTGTCCTTGGAATACAGCTGACGAATTAAAGACGATGCGCACTGGTGTGCTTTTGCTTTCCGGTCTGAATACTGCGTGATGGGAAATGTAGTGAACGGGGCCTTTGTATTCTACTAATTCCTTTTCAGACAGCTTTCGAGAAAATTCCATTTCACTCATCTCCACCATTTGCTTGTTGTACGCCTGGGCATATTCAGTGTTTTTCATGAGTCGACGCTCAATTGCTTCTAGCTTTTTGGTGGCTTGTGACTTGTTGTCGGGCAGAAGGGCAGGATCCCTTTTCCACGGATACGATACCATCCATTGGTTTCCAACTTTCTGACAGGAACTTTTGATTATCTTCGCCTCTTCTCTCTCTATTTGACTTAGCCGGTCTGCAGCGCACAGGCATGGCGTAACAGCTACCCCCATTGCTTCAGTCGTCCAGAAATCCGACAGATCTTCAGGGGTTGTATACTTGACGTAGAGTATACTGTTGGTTTCGCGAGTGTCTCCTGGCGTAGCTCCAAATATAACCCATCCTAGAGGGGAGTGTCTTGCCACCAGGTGTCCGGTCTGTCTCGTTTCACCTGTGTGCATGCGAGCGTGGTCAATTCCAATGAGTAGGTCGACTGGCCCTTTACCACGGTAAACCTTTTCGTTCCTCAGACTTAGCACTTCGGCAATATCCTTCGTCTTGACTTCCACTATGTCCTCACTGATACAGGGGATACCGATCGCCTTTATGGAAAATGTTTTCCGGTTCTCTAACGATGTGACTTGAACTTTGTACGCCTTTGTTGTCATCTCTTCTTCCTCTCCACCGACTTTGGTTATTGTTATTGAGAGGTTTTTTCCCTCCAATCGCAGGTTTTCAGCGGTGTCAAGGCGTATTAAGCTGATTTGCGCTCCTGAATCTAACAGGATGTTTCCGTGTTTGTACAAACCGTCTCGGCCTTCAATGCTTGCGGAGATAACTGGCAGTAAAGCTCCTGACTTCTCGGTCATCGATGCAATGTTTGCCCTAACATTGATTTCAGGCTTCTTGTGTAAGAGGGGATGATGGTATTGGCTGCACTGTATACCGTCCTCTTTCTCTGTACACTGCTTTCGTCGACTGCAGGTAGACAGCTTGTGGTCTCTTCCAGCTCTCTTTAGACAACTGTAACAGGCATGATTTTCTTGCGCAATCTTGAGGCGATTCTTAGGATCTAGGGCCAAAAATTTCTGACATTCGTCTGTCCAGTGCGTCTGGGTTTTGCAAATCCAGCATTTGTTGCGGATACCATTGGTTTCATCTTTATTTCCTGTTGCTACATGGTGGACGCTATGATAGGTGTTACTTGTTCTGATCGGGGCTGTCGCTCTCATTCTGGACTTCATCTCTGCGGTCATCCAAGTCATTAGGCTCAACAGCGTTGCAGGCTGCTTTGTTTTCTCCAGATCTCTTGACCACACTTTCCTATCGTCAACGCACATCTTCTGTTCGATAATTGACAGCATGTGGCTGTTGTCCATGTCGCTCGGTAAGCCTACTTCTCTTAGCGTGTTGTAACATCGCCTTACAAGGTGCACCAACTCACAGAATCGCGCGTCTTCACCGTCACGGATTGGTCGGAACTTCACTATATCTTGCGTTATCGTATCGGATACAAATCTGGGATCAGCGTAAATGGAATCCAAGTATTCCCATGCAGCATCATAATCGGAACCAATTCCCTTTATAAGCTCAAGCGGTCTCCCTTGCAGACAAGTGCGCAGGTATGTTAGACAGTCACGCTTACTGTACCTCGCT
>JAHPZR010012464.1:0-21949 GCA_019787425.1 Platygyra sinensis | reverse complement strand
GACGATAACAGCCCACAAATATCCTTGTGGCACTCATATGGTTACTTTTATGCGTCAATAAGCGACAAACACAAAGAGAACTCTAAGTTCCTCGTTAATAAGGCCATTGAATTTCGCCATAATCATCTGTCAGAGTAGTCTCATTTTTGTATGCATGGATCCACGCTACCCCTTGACATAGTTAGTCGACAAAAATATCTATGATCAATAACAAGGAAAGATGCCAGGGAAAAACTGACATCAATTTGTTAAACAGGATTTTTACAAAACAAAAAACCATGTACAAATATTATCTGCCTTAAACTAACTCACGAAAAAGGGAACAACACTTCCACGACATGTCAATCTGAGCCTAATAATGCACTTGGTGTATTTCAAAATTCAAAAACCATATTCAAAACCATTTTCAAAATTATTTCTCAGCCTACTTACTGCCTATCTCTTTCCCCTCCCCATTTTCATAACATACATCTTTTGTTCGCAGCCAGCGGAGTTTGACATTTGAATTACAACATCTACTTAGTTCGGCACTGTTTTAAAGAGTTAGCCTCCCTGAATAAAACAACTCTCTAAAATAAACAAGTTATGAGATTCTTTTTTTGAACAAATCAGAAAAAAGGGTAGAAAGCTTTCATTTTTGTAAAAGGTGCAATTGAGACATAATTGTGGCAAATCAAAATTTACAGTGGGTAAATAATCAAGTCCATAAATCAAGGTTAACCTTGTATGGATCATGTCACTTGGGTCACAGTAAAGCATCCATTGTCCATATTAACAGTGTCTGTATTAAGCAGGATAATGTAAGACAAAATATTGAGATTTTTGTTGAGGAAATGAAAATGTTTATATCAAGTGGGTGTCCATAATACCAGTGTTTGTAGTAAGTGGGTTAGTGTAAGTCAAAATATTTGATCTTTTTGTTTCAGAAAAGAAAACTGATTATATCTAGTGGGTGTCCATAGAGTGGGGTTTCCACTGTCATCTAAAACTCACTTGGTGATAAAAGCCAGCTTTTGCCATAGCTTCAGGATATGCCCACCTTAGAAGAAAAATATAGCTTGCATTAAATAAGATTGACAAGGCAAACTATGATTATGAATTAATGTTCAGGGTTGGACATAAGCACTCGCCTGCTCACCCAGGCAAGTGTCTAAAGTGTTGGGTGAGCGGAAATCACAGTTTACTTACGCATTTGGTGAGTGCGCTTTTTCATCACCAAGAAATTAATTAGACTGCAAAATGAACAATGTTTTTCACATTCCATTTTGCAAATAAATTTCTAAAAAAAAAATTACTATTGTCCATTTCTATTTTGCAAAGTTTTATATTCAAAACTGTCCAATAAATTGGCGCTGAAGCGCAACATTGGGCTTCGCAAAAACGTAAACAATAATGGCTTCCTCAAAGTGATAACTACATAACGCGTGATACTGCTGGTCACTATCGAGCCATTAGTGATCAGGTAAACATGATGCCCAAGCTGGAACTGCCCCTCAAGAGAAGATACATTTGGCCGCAAACTGCAGGGATCTCATGAAGATTTGTCAATAACAAACTATTTGAAACATAAAGTAAGCGCCTCTATTGTGATTTCTTGGGGTTTAAGGTCTTAAACTAGAATTCTTCATTGAAGTAATAACCCTCTGTCTACCACATGCTTGACAACATTGCAAGCAAATTGTTTTTTATCCCTGCATTTTCCTCTGGCAAGTTTCAAAATGTGAAGTGATTCCTTGCGAAAATGTGGAAGTATATTTCCGGAGTTCCGAAAGCTGTTGACAAGGGAAAGAAGAAAAACCCGAAAGCTGCTCATGATTCAAAGGAGTACAAGAAGGACAGGACGAGGAAGTTTTCGGGCGTGGCTGCAGCAAGATCACGATGGGGTGGGGGGGGGGGGGGGGTGATAAACTTTGGGTGAGTGAAAACTAATCCGGGTGAGTGCATTTTGAGGGTTACTCATCCAAATGGCAAGTGCTCTCAAAATGAAGTGTCCAACCCTGAAGGTTGATTTTTTTGGAAGGGGTTCAAAGATATACTCACTTTTGCTGAACAACAATTTAAATGTTATAAACACTGTTATCAATAATTTACTTGTGACTCTAAAAGAAATTCAGTTCTAGAACCCATCCTCAGCAGTAATATACAGTGCACTGTACCTCAAGGGTATAACTAAGGGAAGTCACCCATAACACCTGTGCTGACCGAGTATACTCGATCACCCTTGATGTTATGAGTAAACTTATTTTTTAATGATACATGTACCATTTGCCCACAAAGTAATACTGTAAGTTTGTTGCAGGTGTGAAGATCAGAGCAACAGATGATTCAAAACTTCATGACAGTTCTATACCTGTATTCTTTGTGCGGCCATGATGAAAATGTTTTTCTTCTGACTGCTTCCATAAACATTGGAGATTTATTTCCAGGTAAACTAGGTTTGTTGTCAGTTGTGACTATTTCAAGCAGGTACATCGTCCTGGACCGCACGGCTGAAACCACCGGGAGGGCTGCATGATTCTTACAACTTCTTTGAAGGTAAGTAATCAGATCAGCGAAGGCTGTATCCAGTGCACTACAAGCATACTTTAACTGGCAGGTGCACCACTTTGAAGGAAAATATATAAAAATTAGTAGGTAAGTGTTAAGTCTGCATGCGAGCGAAGTAGCATATCAGGCAGGAGCTTATTTTCGCTTTTGTAGCATGAAGTGACTAGGGGTATTTCTACTTCCATTCTTGATGGAATGTTACTCCATTGCAGGGTTACACCCTCAGCGTTAAATTTACCGGTACCCATTTATACACCTTGGTGGAGAGAGGCTCTATGGATATAAAGTATCTTGCCCAAAAGCACAACATAATGTCCCTGACAAGAGCTTGACCATGAGGCAACCACGCCTCACATAATAAGCATAAGTGACAAAACCTTTTATCACTGATCAAAAAGCACATTGCTCCAAGGGGGATTATGTACCATACAAAAACACCGTTTGATATTCAGCGTAGAGAGAATTTAGAGGCTGGTTGGGTCAGTTGCCTTTTGAGCAAGTGAAATTATTTGAGCAAAATTCAAGTTCCAGAACTACTGCGAGAGATCAAATTATTGTTTCAGTTTTAATCTTTAACTAATTAATCATGCTGATGAGAATTGTTTGCAGACTAGTGAAAGCTTTGTGGCAACAAGCAAGCTGTAAAACTGATTTTCTCTGCATCCTGCAAAGACAATGTATTGTTACCTTGATTGCTTTGTCATGGCTAGAATTTGACAGTGACTGGGCCTTGTCCACTTCTTCCTTTAACATTGAATGTACAACCTTCATACATTTCACCCTAATGTCATCTTCTGCAGCAGAGATACACATCTGCATTGCCGATAACAACTGCAGAGCCTGGAAACGTAAGAGATAACAAATATACTGTAATCAGCCAGGCCAAATTCCTAGTTCGATTTTTTTGGGCTATTATTTAAATAGAGATCATGTACCACTTATAGCGGAGGCCATCTCAATTGCCAATGTAGTTTTACATTTTAGCGTTATGTGCATCTAATGAGTGATTCAACATTTTTTCATTAAAAAGTTAGCTATCTGTTTCTTCCAGCTGGGAAAGCTTGTGGAACCAGTGAGATATTACCAGAGAATTCGTTTACCTATAGAAAACATGACTAAAATAACTAATATGAATAAACTGAGGCATGTACTATTATGATAGTTTTTGTGATTTTTACTGCCACTGATCATTCTCTTGACACAATTAGAAAACTACAATGTAAGCATTTTAAAGTCAAACACCTGCGGGAGAAGGGTACTTGCTATAATGGCTGCCTATACAAGGAGGGTGCACCCGAAAGGGGTACCTTTTTCAGGATTCAGGTATATAAAAGGGCAAGTTGAGGTATATGAAAGGGCAAGGAAATCTGTCATTTATTATAAGTTAAAATATTTTGAACAGAGCCACCTCACAGCTGTATCATCTTATTTATTAAGCTCTGTATCATTAACTTCCTTTCAAGGGTTTAACCCTTTCATTCCCGTGGGAAAACCACATATTTTGTAAAACAGTAACCACAGACTTAAGGACCACGCATACGTGTAGTTTATTTCATAGGTACTGAGATTTACCCACGAAAATCATAGTGAATAAAATTTGTACTGATTCTAAACGTAGCCAATCAGGAGCACGAACGACCGATTGTTCGTCTAATCAGCTACGTGAACGATGAATTTTCACTAATGATGAATGAACGTACTGAAGAGAATGTCACGCAAGAGCCGTTGCACAAAACCCCCACGCTTTGAAAAATGGCCGAAGGAAGGTTTGTTTCTGTTTGTTCAGTTGAAGAATTTATTTTAAGAGCAGGAAAAGAAAAAATACCACTCAAAAACTAAACGAGAAGTAAGATTGCTTGGAAGATTTTTGAAAACGAAGGTCGAAGACTGGAAAGTTGAAGATATTTTAGCCGTTGAGCTGAATGAATACATCAGCCAATTTATTGCCTCTGTCTGCACTACAGATGGCACCGAGTACGAGCCAACTTCGCTTCAAAGTTTAACTGCCAGCTTCGAACGACACTTAAAGAAAAAGAACTGTTCTGCCAGCATAATCAATGACTTGGTCTTGGAGAAAAACAGAAAAGTTCTTCAATCCAAGCAAAAACAGCTAAAGAAGCATGGAAAAGAGAATCAATAAACCCAACGCATTGGTAGCTTTGACAAGCGAAGAGTTGTACGTCAAGGGTTTGTTTGGTATGAAATAATCTTTGCAACTGACGGAACTGAAAGAGATCTGGTCGCTGTTTACAAACGTTTTGCCAGGAAGAGACCTGAGGAAGTAAATCAAGATGATACTACCTATAGTTGTAAACAACACTTCAAAGCCGTGCAGACTCGCTCACAAGACAAGGCTGGTTAAAGTCCAGAGCTGCTGGTGTTAACAAACTCAACCATTCAATGAAGACAATGGTTCAGAAGGCAGGAATTCAAAACAACACTCTTCTAGACATTTGACTTCATTGAAATATGATGAACACAGTAATAAGTTGTGCAAACTTTATTACCTTTCATTTAAATTTTGTTGTTGTTGCGCGATTTTTAACATTTTTTTACGCGCATTTCATAGCCCCATTTGTGAAATATGTCTACGAAATACTACATGAAAAAAATCTCAGAACCTATGAAATAAACAAATTACAGCCTGAAAAATGCTTTGTACGATTTTATTCACTCGTTGATACGCATCAGAAAACTCAACTCGTGAATAAAAATCGTACGCTCGCATTCTCTATGAAGTAATCTTTATATACCATTGGAAAGATATTATTTATGGGATACCATACATTATACTAACAGCCATTGAGAATGCCTCAGTTTAAATTGAAGTGCATTCAAAATGAAAAAAAGAACAATATTAAAAAGTAGCTCACTCCTTCTATACAATGTAGTTGAGGTATACTCCTAAATTATAGCTTAATTATACAGCTCGTACTGTGTGGGTTATTGTCAGATATTAACTTGACCTTAAAAGTCTAAGAGGAAAAAAGTTGCATAATCTTTAGCATGGGTGGTTAATCAAGTTCCATATAGGAAGGGGAGGGGGGAATTTCATGCTTCCAAACGACAGATCTGTCCATGACCTTTTTGCTGTTCAAATTTGATAAAATATTGGCCAAATATTGAGCATGTAATGGCATTTTGTACCACATG
The DNA here is from genome assembly GCA_019787425.1 of Platygyra sinensis. NCBI lineage: Eukaryota > Metazoa > Cnidaria > Anthozoa > Scleractinia > Merulinidae > Platygyra > Platygyra sinensis. The sequence continues at coordinate 16,249 of JAHPZR010012464.1, read as the reverse complement.
GCACTCTTGGGAGTGTGAGGGGAGATACAATATTCTTAAGTAGGTTTGTGGAAAGAAACTTTTTAAAGGAAAGCTACATGATAGGGGTACCTTTTATGTCAGAATGGTATACAAAAGGATAAGGAGTCGGACTTGGCTGGAGTCTCCCTGTATAAAACCTAGCAGAGTCCCTTCCAGGCCAAACATCTATTAGCAAAACTCTTTAAAAGCCTTCTTTTACCCCAAACTCATTTAAGAACTATAATCAAAAGAAATGATTGATATGTAATTTTGTCTTCATTGTCACTGCCACTACCACTGTCGCTGCCATTGCAATTATCAGCAGTGCCACTGTTGTTGTTGTCAGCATTTCTGATTCCCCAACTGGAAAATAGGACCTTATGATTGGTAGACGGAGTTTAACACTTACATCTGAGAGGGTTAGCTCCAGCACAACTGGATCCAAGCAGGGACCTTTAAGAGGAGGTTGTAAGATGCTGTCCAGCAGCAACACTCCGTTGAGATCCTTCCGTAACCCAGAAACATATCCATTTGTAATGAACAGCTTCTCCACTTCAGGACAAAATCTGCACTGTAGAGGCCCTGAGTTTTCTGAGTAGACAAAAAAATAGTGCCACTAATCATGTTACATTTATTACAGATATCAAGTGAAGTCGTACTTGGAAATTATCAGGAATATACCTAACATGTTGCACATCATGCAATGAGTCATAAACATGATCTTATATTCTAAGCCCGTGTGGTTGATTTATCCACGTCTTATTTCCCCCGTTCCTCTGTAGTCCATGAAGAGCATTTTGTACGAACCCTTCATATATAAAACACGGCAAAAATCAATCATGCAGTCATTTTGAAATGACTGCATGCCTTAGTCACAATGATTTTTAGGAAACAAGTTGTCATTTTTACCTTTATGTTTGCATCTTTCCCCTTTGTTAAATTGTTTAAGTTCAGTTTAGCTATATAGCCACAAGGGCCTTTTCTCTAGGACATCTCCTTTTATCTAGGTTTCTACCAAGCGTGCTTCAAGAACAATGGCCATGTGTTATGTTATTTGGCAAGCTCGTTGCTTACTCTTCAGTTAGTCTTAGCTCACACTTTATGTTGATCGAATTTCAGTTTTTGGCTTTCAAGGATTATTCAACGATCAATGTCAAGGGAATAATGAAGTCTATTCTACATCTGTCTGTTTAATCATGAGCTTGTAAAGTAGTCCTTACAGTGTATTTCAAGAAACCGGCCATGACACCTCTTGAAACTCTTGAGAGTCACCAACCGCTACAATATGAATTCCACTGATAATACATGTCCAACAGTAAGGATAAAGTGTAGACACGATGATAGGCATGAATGCAGCCATAACACTACAGGGAAAATAACCTGAAAAATTTCAGGCTCTGAATGGGATTTGCACCCTATTTTCATAAAGAATTCTGCAGACAGTGTAGCTTACCATGTCACAATGTAATACCTCTTTCTTTGCATACTGATAATATAGGCCATTTCCAAGTTCTCTTGTGCCTCTGTTTCAAAACGAGTCCAAGTGCGAAACCATTCAAATGAAAATGAGTTCTGCCTGCAGGTTCATTTTCATGTAAATCAAAGTCATTTTCATAAGAAAGGTTTCGCACTTAGACTCCTTTTGAAACAGAGGCACAAGGGAACTTGAAAATGGCCCATTGCTATACTATCAGTATGCAAAGAAAGTCACATCCAATAGCTTAGGTATAGTGACTACTAGTGGATTTTGAGGTCAATCTAGTAGATTCTGTCCTTCACTTGACCAACAAGAAAGTGAAGTTTCTTGGGAAAATTTGTGTGGAAATTCAAATTACAGAAATACTGTAAGTGATGAAATTTTGCAGAGCTGGTGAGAATGACTTTAAGCTGGTATATCATAACTAAAGCCAGTTCTTTGGGCAAGCTGAAACTTTGCACCCTGACATATGTTACTCAGAGTTCAACTCAAGCTTTGCAGTTGGGACTAAACTTATGCAAAAATATTGACGTAAGGTATTATATAATCTTAACGTGATTAAAGTGCTTGTGAATGAAACGTGAATTTCAGTAATACCAGCATCAATTCAACGACTTCCGTAGCTTACAGACGCTGATCAGAGCGAAATCGTTGAAATTTGGTTCACAATGAAGAATCTGAACGGCTGGCTGCACGTATTAAAAGAGATCGATTTCGTCTTGTGGAACCATAGGCTGGCCCTAAGACAATAAGATTTATTTTAATTATTAAAAACTCGCGAAAAGATGACTTGTCAACATTTTGAGCAGTTAATTTCTGGGTAATTTGCTCAAACACTAGTCGCAAAAAAGAACGGGCAATCTTACAAACCATTTTCAAATCAGAATCACATGCTTCATTTCATCATACTGACCTGCGGTCGATGTTCGCTTCAAACGCAAACTGGAACGCGCATCCACAACCTCAACCGTCCCATCCTCAAGCGTACAGATGAAGCAGTTTGAAGCTGGGGAAAATGTAACTGAGACTGGACGCCCACTGAATTGAAGGCACCCTTCTTCCTCAAAATACCACTCCTCCTCGGCCGCCATATTTGTGCTTCGACATGGTTTCGGGAGTGCTGAGGTGCCAGGCCTGCTACAAAGGTACCAAGCCTTCCCTCCAGGGTCCGTTTGGCGTAAAAAAAATTATAAAATATAGACGGCACACTGATCCCGACGGCAGATATGACCAAAATGTAAATAAAACGAAGTAAATTACTGAATTATTAAAACTTTTTTTAAAATATGGGGTCTCTAATATATTAAAAAGTCTCTTCAGTTTATGTACCATATGCTAATAAGACAAAATTTTGACCAAGTATGATCTGAGCGATAAAATTGAAGAAACTGCGTAGCGTCTTTTAAACTATAAGTAAAGGTTAAAATATTCTTTAAAGACGCTTAATAGCGGTATGAAACAGCGTCTTTAAAGAATATTTTAACCTTTCATTATATGATCTGAGCAATCTCGTAAGCGACCACTCCTGTAGCCGATCAACAAGGTTTGACATTTTAGGTTCGACTGTATTTAAGGCGAGGGTACACCTGAATTTAAGTGAAATTTTGGTAAGTTTAAAGAGAGGTTGAAAGGGAAAAAAGGGTTATGGAACACCACCAGACAGTTGCCCGACCGCACAATAGCACCCCATTTTGTTGGGCAACTGTTTGGAGTGTATCTACCAATTTTTAACTTCAAACTCTAATTTTAAAACAACACCAAATCTTCAAAATTTCCTATTTCCATAAATTTTACTAATCCTTTGAGAAAAACTATTTATCTCCAAATATACCTAAAAATCCCCAAAAAATTTACAAAACGACCCAAAACATAGATATGTGAAATGAGCATAGAGATTCTTGGTTGCTTGAAACGTAAACGAGATATTTGCATTAAAAACATAATACCCAGCCAAAATACGGCTTTTAGGTGGATCCCCGCCTTAATTAAGCTAACTTGGCTGGCGTAACATATAGTTTTCTAAAACAAAAGATATCGATGGAGAGCATAAGTATCTCTAATACGGACACCGAAGGGACCCAACGAAGTGTCCGTATTAGAGAGGTGTCTGTATTGGAGAGGTCACTATGATGACGCCACTCGTAAGTCTGTATTGTATTTCCAATTTGAAAACTAACATTTTGACATGTTCTGGCATTAGTATCACTGAACGATAAAATGCCAACGTTTGTGATGTTTGTGTAACCACCGGCAGGATATGGTACAATGTGATCCCTTGGGCCGAGATTTAGTGCTTGTTGTCCGTTTTAGAGAGGGTCCGTATTTAATACAGAGGGTTTTTTTGGACAAAATGTACGAGTTTTGTCTGGGAAACTGTCCGTATGGAGAGGTACAACTGTAAATAAATTCTCATTCTCAGGTAAAAGAAAGAACGTTCGTGTAAAGCCCATTGTTGCTCTTTTTATTGTGCTTTGTAGATTCTTTCTCGAAGAATACCGTCTCTTTGGAGCTTTGTTCTTTACAGCAAATCCTGACTTTAGCTCGGATTGCACATTTACACTGTTTAACTCTCCAGTCGTTGCATTTCCGCGCCAAGTTGGATCTGTGCTACGGGTGACTCTTTTTCAGTAAATCCCTTGAAAGTATTTAAACGAAAATAGTTCCCTAATGCTGCCGTTCAGTTAGTTAGGGAACAGCACAATAAATCAGGAGAGTAACAGTTGGGCAGGAGAGTGCCACACCCTTTCCCCATTTTTCTCTCAGCGCTTTTCTCATTGTTCTCATCTAAGCGAACGCCTGAAACATGCTACTAACGCTCTTATAATCTTTTTCTACTCGGGTTAAAACTTCTAGCAGTGATGACAGGGCCCACATGTCGCGAAGCTATTTCTAATCTCCCCCATTCGTAGTTTAACTTGGGTTTAATCAGCCATAAGACTACATATAGGTCAGCTGACGCACTCCCATGGCAATTGTTAACAACTAAAGCACACACATGTCCTCTACTTTATTTACTTCCATACTAATGCATCATTTGCAATTTACAATTTTTTAAGTTAAGAGATTGAAGTTTTTGTGGTGTGAAATTTTACAAAAGTATGAAATTTTATTAAAAACAAGCACAGGTAATCGAAATGATTACTCATTTGTAATGTAACTGAGCAAGTTACGAAACAACACGCGTTGTTTTTGCTTTGCAGTGCAAATTAAAAATTAACGCGTAATTGGCCCTGGCCAATCATAATGCAGCAATTTTCTCATTCATATAGTAAAGGTATTTTCACTGTGTTTATTAACACCACAAAAAATATGAATTTTTCTGAGAATGTCGCTGACTTTCGCACACTTTGAGAGCGTATTTTATCTCTTTACGGGGCCATGTTAAACAATTTATTAACACACTGCATTCACTTCAAACTAATGTGCCTCTTGGTTTAAAAATTTACACTATAAAATGACATGCAATGAAATTGAAACCTAGAAAAATCTGAACACTGAATACTAGAGTCTAGGGTATTAGAAATATCTGTTCCCCCCAGGAGCTCTTCTGAAATAGTAATAATAGTAAAACTTAAGGCGCGTGACGATGTAGTTGAAGGTGGAGACAGGATCTTTACCACTGACGTGACAGCAAAATAATGTCACGCCAACAGCTACTGCAATAGTAATAAGAAAGAAACAGAACATTGCTTGTCCAGGCGTGATACTCATACTCTGATCTGCTGAGGCAAAAAAAGGATAACAAGAACACTTAATTAATACAAGTAGCGCAGGACATAGTAACATTATTAAAGGATATTATAGCTTTCATTTAGCACATTTAGTCTCCAGTTCAAAATGCAAATTCTCCTTGTCTAGTATCAGACATTCCTTTTATTATTGCTTTTGAGGATTTTGTGTTAAATCAAGGCAATAGACCCATTGCATAAATGTTGCCTAAATTTAAAGGACAATACTTGACACATTCTGAGCCTTGTACTTTTATTTCCAGACAAGGGACTTATTACATGAATGTGAATATTAAATATATACTTTTCTCTCTATGTTAACTTTATGTAAATAGTGTGAAATAAATGAACCTTGAACCTTGAACCTTGTATTGTTATTTAAATTTGGGTGCCATTCATGCAAAGGGTCTATACAACTTAGAGATTATCTCTTGGACTATACCCCAGAGAATTATCAACTGATCACTTTGTTTATTCTCCTAACTAGTTTATGCACCTGACAATGTACTTAGCAATGAGAAAATAGATGCTAATAATGATCACTAGAAGAGCTAAAAAATTGTAGGCATCCAGTTATCCAATTGTAACAGCATCTTTGCCCCACTGTACATAGCTAAACTACAACACATACTGTTGACTTGTGCATCAGGTGTGGTCGTGTCTTGTTCCTCCTCATGAGACTCTCCAGCAGGGGCTGGCCTAGAATCCACTGCTGCATCTCCGTTCTCTTTGACGTTCTCTTTTGCTGACTCACCACTTGTCTCTTTTGCCCACTCGGTACTTTCTGGAGACTGTGTGGCTTTATCAGGACTTGCCTCATCAGGCTGCTGGGATTTGTTGAATTTCTGCATGGCAGCTAGAGCAAAATACAAGAGATTAAGAGTACATGAGTGCATTACACGCTCACTAAACAAGCATAAACAGCAAAGTTCACATTTGCAGAGTGAAGTCTTCCTTAACTAAGAAATAAATCATCACACAACACCCTCAAAGCTGCAAGGTTTTGCTTAATTTTCAACTTCTTCAATAACTTGCTTGTTCAAAAAGAAGACTTTCTATAATTGTGAAATGCTGCATTTAAGAAGAGCAGTGGTGAAAACTGGCAAGAAGGGCTATGGTAAAGCAAAAACGAACAGTTAAGGTCAAGAGTTAGTTTGAATTCAATACATTTTGATACCCTCATGTATCTTAAGTCAAAGAAAAAGGAAAACACATTTTTGGATTTACCCTAATAATTGAGTTACCTTGCTAGGTAACTCAAGGGAAGAAGAGGATAGGGGTAGGGAGGAATTGCAGAGAAAGGCCTGACACAAACGTTTTTATTGGCTCATGTTGGACGTCCAGATTCTGGACGTTGCGCTGATTGGATAATTTACAATGCACCCTGATGTCACACCACCGAAAATAAAAATTTCATACTGGCGTACTCTGTGAACTGATCTCGACGAGAACGAAAACTTCGCTAGATATTTATTTCTATGTGATCATGGAAAGCGACGACTTCAAAACGGCTCTTGAAGTAGCTCTACAGTTCTTTCCTGGAATTAAACTAAAAAGAGAGAACAGAAATTGTGCCTCGAAAGTCTGCTTGTCAAACGAAAAGACGTCCTCCTCAGGTTTTTGTCGGCTTGGGATATCAGACTGGTTATTTCATTGGTCGGAAAACAGAGCTCTCTTTGTTGAGGGTCTTCGTTGAGCTCCTTCACCTTCATTTTCACAACTGCTGCTTGCCTTTGGAGTCACTTCAGTTGCGAGATCGCTAGCCTTGAACAGGAATTGAACTAGTAGGACAGGGTGTCAAAGGTATTCAGTTTTTGTCACTTGATTTGTTGCCAAATCTAGATTATACAGGGCAGTATTGCATTGAATTATGGTCGTTTTGCCCCAGGTCCGTTTCACCCCAAGTCGTTTCTCCCCAACTAAAAGTCGTTTTGCCCTGACCAAAAGTTAGTTCACCCAAAGTTTTTTTATATGTTTTAGAAAGAAATAAAAGGTTAACTTGAACAAAACAAGCACTATTTCCTCTACAGGTAAAAGCTGTTTAGGAGTTACTAAGTTTTCAAATAAAATCGGCCATCGATCCATCAACGGACGTTTGACTTTGCTATGCGAGTGCAGCAACACTTCTGATCCATGCGCGTAATCAAACAAATAAATTAAGACTCAATGGCTCTTTAAACACGCAAATGTTTCATAAAAAGGTTTAAATGGCGTTTGATGTTCTACAGGTAAAAGCCTTTGAAGGTTTATTAGGTTTTACAAACACGATCGGCCATAGATCAACCGGCGAGTAGGTGGGAAAGAGAGATTGGGGAAAAAGAAATGAACAAATTTAAACATCACCAACAACCTCACCTTACAAAGGTGACATTTCATTCCTCTAGTAATTTGTAAATACGATCACAAATTACTTTAAATGAAAAAATACTTTGAAGTTGGGGGAAACAACTTTAAGTTGGGACAAAATGACTTTAAGTTGGGGCAAAACAACCTTGACTTGGGGCAAAACGACTTTGACTAATGGGGCAAAACAACTTTAACTTGGGACAAAACGACCTATTTCTGTTGCATTGACCAAGCAAGAAGTCAATGCAGTCAAGTGCAGTGCAGTGCGGAGCACTGATCAAATTCTAATCACAAGACGTTAGTGCTATATAGTGTTGAGAGCTACCTTAATCCCTGCTTATTTATCAATCACATGTGAAAGGGAAATGGCTGTTAGCCAGATGTAAGCAATTAGTTCTTCCCTGTACCTGTATATTGCTCCTTTCCCATCTCAGCATATATGACAGTAAAAAGATCCAGTGTACGTTTAGTAATGGGATGTTCCTCTCCGTATATAGATTGGCGCAATTTTACAGCCTGGAGAATATTGCAAATAACAATGGTAAGCTATGAATTAAAGAAGTCAATAAGAGTTATGCACTGTTTCTGAACAGCATAGAATGAGCTTTTGCCCAAAACATGTCTTCTGAGAAAGGGTCCTAGTACACAAGGTAGTGAAAAAATATTTGACAATAAGGAGGAGAGAACATAAACTATGGAATTTCTGATCTAAATGTCATCCAATTTTCATTAAATGACTGTCTGAAAGACTTGACATTTTGAGCTTTACATAAATGTTACGCCTATAACAGAAAACGCTATTATAAACTTAAGCAGTTGTGAAATTAACACCTTAATTTTTTCAGGCTTTAATTTTATAACTGCTTAATTTGTGAGTACTGCGATGATCAATCAGGTCTTCATCTCTTTCCTTGCAGTTCAAATAATTATATGGTCTGTCGTATAAGCTTATTCACTTGCATAAAGTTATGATGTTTGCAATGATGCAGAGTATTATTTTGTTCTTAAGGCAAACATATTAGACCTCTACAAACTTTCTCTTTACTCTCTAAAGATCCCAAATATCTCACCTTGCCACAATACTCAAGTGCCAGCTGAGCACTGTAAAAAAGTGATGCAAAAAATGTCATTTAAGTCAAGATAATACCAAATGAGTTACCCTACAAAGTGGATGCCACAGGCGTTTCCTGAGCAGATCCCAGTTGACAACACTCTGGCTGATCCCAAAGAACCCTGCATTGTGCAAGAAACACAGGGGTACCCAGGGGACTTCTAAGCTTCTATACCACAAAGCAAAAATAAAGTATCACTTATCCCCTTTGATGTGATGCTAGTTCATCACACCTTGTTTCTCTAGAAATTTAGATCAAGAGCCGCTACTTCAGGAAATGAGCTTGCCTTTCCTCCCAGGGAGGAATGCAACTAGCCATAAGAAAATGCCAGAAATTTGTGCCTAGATTCAAAGTTATTATGCCACTGTGTCAGTTTTCTTAATGAGCATGATGCTGGAAAAATGCACAACAGGTTTTGACACTTACTCTTTCTGCTTCAAGCACATGTGCGCTAGCTTCTCATATTCATTTGCTGAGCGTGCCTCAGATGACTGCCCTTGTGGATCATCTTTGACTTCAGGCTGAAAGACAAAAAAAAAACATGAAGTAAAAAAAGAAGCTGGTATTCCATGAGCTACCTCCCTAAATGGGTGCTAGTCATCCAATGGTTATATGTGGCTTGATACTTCCTCTATGAGACTGTACCATGCACATTTTTGGCATTTGACATCAAAGAAAAAATTATGGGTGAATATGTATTTGGATTTAGATTGACATGTGTCTCTCAGAAGATACCCTCACTGAAAGGTATCCTTAGGACTCCTTTATATAAATTCACTTCTAGAGGAGCAGGTACTGCACACTCAGAATGCCAAAACCAAGTATTTTCTGAGCAGATTCTCGCTGTTCTAACCTGGGATACTTTGTCTCCTGTACTCTTGTCAGCTGATGTAGTGAAGCTGCCACTGTTATCTACGAATAAATAATGAACTTAATTAATAGTCTTGACCAGGTATAATATCAATTCTGTCTGCAATATCAGAACAAAACAGCAATCAACTGATGAAGGGTGGAGATAGAAACAAACTAAAGCCTACTTAAAGGAATAACTGTATAACTGTAATCTAATGATGATGATTACATTTCTGTTTTTGGCAAACCTAGTTTGTTAGTAGCCTCCCACGCAGACGTTCTTAGGCTTGTCACGCGTTCCTCCCCACGAACGTCTGCTCAACGGACAGGCCACTTCCGTTCACTGGCGGTTAGCCTTTGTTTTAAAAGAACCAATCCTGTTCTGTTAATGTTGACATCTCTGTTGTTTGTCAGGCTGTTTGCCATGTGCTTATGCATTGTTTAGGCTCATTTATGTTGCACGATATTTGCTTTCGAGGGGCAAAATATGGAAAATAAGAATTTTTCCATGAAATGTTGCTTACCTGCATTTAATATTGTGGCGCTGGGCCCGGTTGTTTCACTAGAACTATTTGTAAGTAGTGCGTATGTTGCTTCTTATCACGCAAATCGTATTTACCTACGTCCGGTTTTTTCTTCGGAGACGCCGTGCTTTACTTCGAGAAAGCTACACCTTTCTGTAGCGAGGTTTTTATGTTTCTTCCATCAATTTGGTTGAGCTTGTGTTTCTCGAGTTCGATGAAAAGGTTTATTGCTCCTTTTGTCCCTTCTGGCACAACATAATTAAAATGTAGTTGTTTACGTTCGAATCAGTTCACTGTTTTGCGTGTTGGATATCCCATTGTTTGACTTAGCTCTGGCAAGACCGCACCGGTGCTCAATGTGGATCTTATCAGTTGCCAGTACTTCTAAAATAATATGTACGTCTGCAGTTGCTGGTGGAACTCTTATGTAAGTGAAAATTTTAAACATTTTGCGGCACAAATTTCTCGTGTTGAAGCGTTGGGTCAAAGTCGGTCAAAGTCCAGCTTGGCCCAGATTGGCAGAGAAGCTATGATTGGCTAACCGTCAACGAACGGATGTGACCGGTCTGTTGAGCAGACGTTCGTGGGGAGGAACGTGTGACAAGCCAAAGAACGTCTGCGTAGGAGGCTAGTTTGTTAGATACTTGCCATAAAAATGCCAGGGGAAAGTACTCAAAGCTAAAATTGAGAGGAAGGGAACTTTTATTTTTGGTAGGGGGCACGTAAAATTGACACTGTCAAAGGTTCACTTAAAAGGAACTTTGCCACGGAGTTTGAATCTTTAGCCCAAAGTTTTGAAAATTTGCCATCTGCAATCTGTGTTAATCTTTTCCATCCATTCTTGTACCTTAATGATTTCTAATTATCTCATTGTTTCTTTCTATCTTGGTCAACTACTATTTTCAACTTCCTCAAGGTAATTTTACATTGCCAAAATATTGTGACTAAACTCCTGTGAGCTTCTGACATGTAATTATAGGAATGGATTTGCAAGGAGTACTGTGGTTTCCTTTGGGGGTGCAGGGCTGGTGTTGAGAAAGTTGTGTGTCAGGAGGGTCATCTGTCAACAGGGGGTGTTAACTCATTCAATTACTCCTTAACAGGAGTAAAGGCAAACTGCCGTGGATAGAAATATTGCTCAGTTGATAAAAAAATTCTACCAGTTCCTGAATGTTCAATATCTTCATAGCGGTATAGTGCTTTCCTGGCATTGTTGCCTTCTGGGTGCAATTATTATCAAACATGAGATCATGTGTACAAATTAAAACAATACCTTGTTCATTCTGTGTTGACTGGAGTTCATTGCCAACACTAATAAGTGATGTTTCATAATAAAGTTTTTCAGCCTGGGCAAATGAAACAGCATTCTCATCTAGCAAACTAGTTAAGGAGTTTTGATATTTAATAGTTTGTAATATAACAAGTGAATCAGAAGACTGACAGTGCTTACATTACTTAATAACAGTTCTGTATTTTTTTTTTGGGAGAAGTCAACATAAAAATACGGTTCCAATAACAATTACAATGTTAATAACAATTACACCAAACACATATTCTGATATGATCTGTTAACTAAAAAATAAATGCCTCATGTCTAACACAACTAAGTGAAAAAAAAAAATAATAATAAAAGTTATATGCCTGCTTTGAGAACCCTTTCCACTATGTCACTCTAAAATGGTCTGGCACATATTTTAAATTTCCTAGAAATTCTTGGGTGTCATAATAGAATCTTAGAATCCTTTGGGATGAGCCTCTTAATATTTGTCACTCCTATTGTGCAAGACTTCACTTCTTACCCTGGGGACTGGCCAAATTTGTTCGTTAAATGGAGGGTTTGTTATATCAAAAACCTTGATATAACGAATTTGACGGGAAACGACCAAAATGTTTGTTATATCGTGGTCATGATTGATTTGTAACACTGGTGACTTCAATTGAAATACTATAGTGCCAATGTCTATAACATATAATAAGCCGTGGACTGAAAGGTTGCCGTCTCTTTACCGTTAGGAGTAAAGGATTTGCTGACTGTTGATCTGTTCAGCGTTTATCTTCTGTTGTGTGTTTTATGTTTGGGCTTCTGGATTAAGCTCGTTATATCGAAGAATTCGTTACATCGAGGTTCATTATATCGAGGTTGTATGCCATACATTTTACTGTAACTTTGGCCGGGATGTAGAATATCGCTTGTTATATCGAGGACTTCGTTAAATACAGGTTCGTTAACTTGAGGTTCTGTTCCGTCGGACAAATGACCACACTTTACGCCAATATGGAGAAAACCGTATTGTAACGATTTAATTCGATCTAAGGTACAAAGCAAACTGTGTTGGCACATGGCCTTACAAGAATACAAATCAATCGGTAACCTAGCTAAAACAATCGCAAATTAAACTTACTTCTTTGACTCCATCCTGGCGTAACTTATACTTCATAAACTTGAAACAGGTTAGCTTTCTCGATACATCGTAAAACAGGTTAGCTTTCTCAATACATTATAATTCAGGTTAGCTTTCTTAACGCCTGGTTAGCTTTCTTCTCCAACTGTAAAAAATACACGCGACACTATGCGACTCAATGCACGCGTCACTTAACAATTTTAACGGCTGGCGCGCGCGCGTCATAAACCGAAACATAGCGTGTGCCAAACTTAACTAAATTCTTTTTCGCTGCTTTCTGTTCATCAGAACACACTCCACCCCGATGAGGGCGTGGCTCTCATCTTAAACATATCCTTCTGCAGGCTGGATCACAGCTATCTTTGTGATGGGTCTTTGATATTCTACAGTATGGGTCTTTACCCTCACGTTTCGCACTTTGCCGTCTTGTCCGGGATACACCTCAACAATTCTACCGACGTTCCAGTTTCCCCTTACTGCCTTTGGATTTTCCACTATCACGAAGTCGTCCACTCTTACCTTGGTGTGCCCACACTGGTGTACATGGCGCGTTATGAGGAGCGATATCCAATGTTCTCTGGGGAGTAACGCGGGATGCTTGGTTTCGTAAGACACTAAGGCATTGTCTGCGCGGCCACCAACTCTGACGATGCCATCTGAATCTGTGTAAGGACTTAGATTCTTTAACTTTCCTTTCATGAGACGGTCTTTCAGACTTTTCTGACTCTCTTTGATCCAACGATTCTCTGCGCTTTCCAGCTCTTCTGGCGACAGGGGCCCTTCTTTAGGCTTCATGTTATTTTCCTCTGGTGCTTTGTTCTTGTTACAGCTTTCGCGCAAATTCCAAACTAATCTTAGTATGTAAGCTGTCACTCTGAGTAATCTTCGCCAGCTTGAAAACTTAGTACAATTAATAGGGCTTTCCTCTTTGGCAGGGATGGATACTGTATGAATCTTGCGGGATTCTCCTTCTACTTCGGATTGATCAACATTTGATGAATCTTGCGGCCACTCTTCTTCCGGTAAACGAAGAAACTTTGGTCTGTGCTTCCACCTCTCAACCAAACTTGTCGCTGGTATGCCACGAGAAACATCGTCAGCCACGTTAAGCTCTCCGGGAATATGTCTCCACTGGGCTGGGTCTGTATTGGACTGGATTTCACCAACTCGGACTGATACGAACGGCTTAAACCTCCGTGCTTCGCTGCAGATCCATGCTATGACTATCTTACTATCCAGGAACAGAACGGTCTTTTCAAATTGGAAGCGGCATTGTTCCACAATGGTCTTACACAGTCTCGATGCCAAAACTGCACCTTGCAGTTCGAGGCGAGGAATGGTCAATCTTTTCAGAGGTGCTACTCTTGATTTCGCTGCAATGAACCGCACGTCGTACTTTCCGTTAGACAGCTGCCATCGAGCGTATGCGCAGGCGCCGAAGGCATCCTCTGAGGCATCAGAAAAAACACAAAGGACAGGTAGACCAACTGCATTGGGTGGCGTGAGACATCTATTGAAACTTATGCCATTCAGGCTCAACATCTCTTGAAACAAGTTTTTCCACTTGTCCTGAATTTCCATGGGTAATTCATCATCCCACTCAATTCCACGTTTCCACAGCTCTTGTAATCCTATCTTAGCTTTGATGAGAAAGGCTGATGCGAAGCCTATTGGGTCATAAATCCGAGCTATGTTGCTCAGGATCTGTCTTTCCGAGAGCTGTATCGGTGCTTGCGAATAATGAGACCAAGGTTTTACTTTGTACGTCAATACATCTTCCTGGCTGTTCCAGACAACTCCCAGTACTTTCTCTTCACCATCTCCTTGGAGAATTGCTGCTGCTTTGGTCTCTGCTAGGTCTGTGCTGGTTTTCTTGGCTTTGTTATACAGCCAACCTTTGACTTTGAAACCTCCAGTCTCGAGTACCGCGTCAATGCTCTTTGTCAACTCTCGTTCTTCTTCTTCGGTGCGGACAGAATCGCATATATCGTCCATGTATGTGTTTTCTTTGAGAACCTTTGCTGCTTTCGGGAAAACTTCTTTTGCTTCGTCTGCTGTCTTTCGTAGCGCTGTTTGAGCCATCGCAGGAGCTGGTTTGTCTCCGAAGGTTACCACTGTCTTGACGTAAACATCTGGTGCGCGATCTGTCTCTAAGTTTCTCCAAAGGAACCTGTGCACGTGCTGGTCTGCTTCTGGAATGCGGATCCTGTGGTACATCTTAGAGATGTCTCCAATAAAAGCAACTGCATTCTCTCTAAACCTTAAGACAACTCCAAATAAATCGTTTAACAAGTCCGGTCCTTTCATCCAGTAGTCATTTAACCGATGTCCTTGGAATACAGCTGACGAATTAAAGACGATGCGCACTGGTGTGCTTTTGCTTTCCGGTCTGAATACTGCGTGATGGGAAATGTAGTGAACGGGGCCTTTGTATTCTACTAATTCCTTTTCAGACAGCTTTCGGGAAAATTCCATTTCACTCATCTCCACCATTTGCTTGTTGTACGCCTGGGCATGTTCAATGTTTTTCATGAGTCGACGCTCAGTTGCTTCTAGCTTTTTGGTGGCTTGTGACTTGTTGTCGGGCAGAAGGGCAGGATCCCTTTTCCACGGATACGATACCATCCATTGGTTTCCAACTTTCTGACAGGAACTTTCGATTATCTTCGCCTCTTCTCTCTCTATTTGACTTAGCCGGTCTGCAGCGCACAGGCATGGCGTAACAGCTGCCCCCATTGCTTCAGTCGTCCAGAAATCCGACAGATCTTCAGGCGTTGTATACTTGACGTAGAGTATACTGTTGGTTTCGCGAGTGTCTCCTGGCGTAGCTCCAAATATAACCCATCCTAGAGGGGAGTGTCTTGCCACCAGGTGTCCGGCCTGTCTCGTTTCACCTGTGTGCATGCGAGCGTGGTCAATTCCAATGAGTAGGTCGACTGGCCCTTTACCACGGTAAACATTTTCGTTCCTCAGACTTAGCACTTCGGCAATATCCTTCGTCTTGACTTCCACTATGTCCTCACTGATACAGGGGATACCGATCGCCTTTATGGAAAATGTTTTCCGGTTCTCTAACGATGTGACTTGAACTTTGTACGCCTTTGTTGTCATCTCTTCTTCCTCTCCACCGACTTTGGTTATGGTTATTGAGACGTTTTTTCCCTCCAATCGCAGGTTTTCAGCGGTGTCAAGGCGTATTAAGCTGATTTGCGCTCCTGAATCTAACAGGATGTTTCCGTGTTTGTACAAACCGTCTCGGCCTTCAATGCTTGCGGAGATAACTGGCAGTAAAGCTCCTGACTTCTCGGTCATCGATGCAATGTTTGCCCTAACATTGATTTCAGGCTTCTTGTGTAAGAGGGGATGATGGTATTGGCTGCACTGTATACCGTCCTCTTTCTCTGTACACTGCTTTCGTCGACTGCAGGTAGACAGCTTGTGGTCTCTTCCAGCTCTCTTTAGACAACTGTAACAGGCATGATTTTCTTGCGCAATCTTGAGGCGATTCTCAGGATCTAGGGCCAAAAAATTTCTGACATTCGTCTGTCCAGTGCGTCTGGATTTTGCAAATCCAGCATTTGTTGCGGATACCATTGGTTTCAT
Source organism: Platygyra sinensis (assembly GCA_019787425.1). Lineage (NCBI taxonomy): Eukaryota > Metazoa > Cnidaria > Anthozoa > Scleractinia > Merulinidae > Platygyra > Platygyra sinensis. The sequence continues at coordinate 205 of JAHPZR010012464.1, read as the reverse complement.
CTTTATTTCCTGTTGCTACATGGTGGACGCTATGATAGGTGTTACTTGTTCTGATCGGGGCTGTCGCTCTCATTCTGGACTTCATCTCTGCGGTCATCCAAGTCATTAGGCTCAACAGCGTTGCAGGCTGCTTTGTTTTCTCCAGATCTCTTGACCACACTTTCCTATCGTCAACGCACATCTTCTGTTCGATAATTGACAGCAT
>JAHPZR010012463.1:0-37500 GCA_019787425.1 Platygyra sinensis | reverse complement strand
TATGTATCCAACTTTTGTCATTTTAGTCGAGGCGTTAATAAAGGGACCTAAGATAGCTAACAGAGAGTTCGAAACACGAAATTCTCTGCGAGGGACATAGGGCAGGAGCCCATCACTCGGCGTTTTCACAGCCTGATCTATTTTTTAGTTTGAATTTGCCTCGAATGACCAATAGACCTCTTTAGCTTGGGCGGTTTTGTTTTCCCATTGTAGACCACGTGATGATACTCTTGAGAATTCTTGCTTTCAAATTTTCAAATAGTCCCGTGTATATGAATGAATAATTTTAAGATGGACAAAAGAAAAATCCTCCAGAGAATACCACGTGTTCTACAATGGGAAAACAAACCGCCCAAGCTAAAGAGGTCTATAAACCTCGGTTAGAGAATGACAAAGGGGGGGGGGGGGGGGGTGGGGGGCGATGAAGATATTGAGGCGGGGCTCCGAAAATTTTTACACACCCGAAGGGGAGCTCTGAAAAAATTGTTGGGCTAGGAGAGGAGCTCTGAAATTTTTACTACCAAAGGGGGAGAGGGGTTCCTAAAAAATTGAACCGCTAGCGAGGGGGGCTGCTAAAATTTCAAGCTTCGAGTTTCAAAATCTTCATTCCCCCCCCCCCCCTCCCTTGTCATATTAAATGAACTTTCCCTTAGTTTTTCTCATTTATTTGCATTACAATGAAATCTAGGATGAATGTGTGGCAATTTGGGGCTCTAGGTTTAGCCCTAAAGTGCCTCGCATCCACGTCGGATACATTGTAATGCAAATGAAAAACTAACCTTGAAAAGGGCTATTGCAAACACAAGCACGGACTTATGTTGACATCTCGACGTGATGTCGACATGCTCACTTGAGGCCGCATTTCTTTATCCTTGTCAAAACGTACTTATGTAGACTGGAGCTGGCCTATATCGCAGTTTGTTACTTCGATATTATAAAAAGGTTCTGAACCTGTACGACGTTGACGACATTAGACTCCCTGGAGAACAATCTGTCCTAGGTGCAACACAGCGAGGTCTGTCTTGACTTAGGGGCTCTTATGCCCGCCAAACGTGCTGCTTCTAGCAATTTGGACTTCCGTTTTGTCTCCTTTCAAGTTTTCTGCTTAATTACATATTAGTAGCTTTAGTTATTAAGTTTTTTTTATATAAATAATTAACGAGGGATCCGCTGTTATTGGCTAGGCTGTAGTGGTCTCCCTGCCTAATAACTTTTTAACTTTTTGGTTAGGTAATCTGTTTGTATTATTTTTCTTTACTTTTTTGTATTTATAAACAAATCGTGTTCTAGTTTGGCAAAGCTAAATAAATAAATAAATCTTAAAATAGACTGGTCTGTAAAAATGCCGTTGCATTGGCTTATAATAGGAGTTGAGGCTCCTAGTAATGGACTCCTGGTTATGGGCTAAATAAATATCCAGATATGACTCCACCCAGACTAGCTCAGACATGTGACTCTGGAAGTCTCGACAAGCGCAGCTGAATTGTTTGGCATTTACAAGTAATTTTCAGAAAATTCCGTTCGGGAGCCTTAAATTCCCCACACCACCCCCCCTCCCCCAAAAACTGCCATTTTATTCAAGCAGATGAACGTGGCGCACGAGGCGATCGTCATGTGTCACTCACTGATGTTCTTACCATATTTTGACGTCTTCTGTGATCTATTACTAAACAGGCAAAACGAGTCTCAGTCTCTTTCCCTACAAGGGAAACAAATCAAAGAGCTCTTAGAGCCTACTTCTGAATTCAAAGGCTTTTGCCTGATTTATTCTTACTGATGCAAGTCATTTGTAATTCAAGAAAACGGAATGTATTCCTTGCCTTGTTTCTGTGCGCTGTTAACAGACGTTGTTGCGCTTCGTGAACGAAGAGTTTGAAACAAGGAGCGCGGTGCTTATAAGAATGTTAATGACGTCATCTATGCGACTATCCTCCAATCGATTATATGAAAGAACCAATCAAAATGCGAGAATAACTTGAGTTTTTATATAATGTGAACGGTAAACTAGTTTTTAATCGATCAAAACGACTCATTGGGAAAACGGGACAATCTTTTTCCACGTTTTTTCGCTGAAATTTTCTAGTGGACTAAAAGAATTAGACCTGGTCAATTTTATTACTTTTCAACCACATTTTCCGGATATTTTTTTCTTAAGAGGTGACCTCCTTTAAGGTGCGTGTATCTCACACGCAACCGTTGTTGCAGAAACAAATTTTATCTCCACACAAGATAGTTCCTTCATTTCTATTTTAAGGAAATTAATATTTAAAAGCAATGTTTCCACAACTATGCACCCTTGTTAGAGGATCTGCGGGAGGGGGGTTGGAAAGAAATTCCGAGAACATTTCACAGCTTTCGACTACCAGCAAATGTCGCAAAATGTTGATTACATAACTTTTAATAAGAAATTTTCAATATAAACTCATCCTAAACCTAGTCATTTTCAAACACCAACACGAAGATATGCAACTAAGTTTTGAATTGAAAGCGCGGGTGATTCAATCGTATCTCTTTTGATACTGTAGTTATTACATGACTGAGCTATAAATATACACGAAAAAGAACTTAGTATCTCACAGCGTTCAGTTGTTTTTCCTCGTTACATTATAGAACATTTGCCGCCTCGTCCACACATGCATTTCACAGTCTTTTCGTCAAGTGTATCGACACTCCTTGATATTTCACGCCGTTCATTCTTTAATCCTTGCTCTGACCTCAGTTCAACGTCTTCAAACTCCGCCTCCTCCATACTGACGGCTTCTTCAACTGAAGGCGCCTCTGTCCGTTTTAATGTAAAGGGTTTTTCAACAACCTTATTTTCGAATACGAGAGCGGAAAGTTCAGGTTTGAATGAGGATTTCGCCACATCATCATGCGCGCTGTCTGGTGACTCCATGCTCTCGTTTGATTTTCGAGTGGCGTAGAAATCTTTTCCCAGCGACGACTCGATGAGAAATTTCGGCTTGTCGCTCTTCGATTTTGATTTCGCTGATTTCGAAGCTTCTTTAGATTTCTTCTCGCTTTCAAAGGGAGCTGTGCCGTATTTGTCTTTTTTGATGTCCTTTTTGGTCTGTTCTTTGGGCGTACTGTTCTCTGATTCGTTGGGTGTTTGCTTTTCAAGCTCCTTTTCAACTTCTTTCACAGATTCTGCCACAAATTCTTTCTCGGGTTCTTCTGAATCAGGGCTCACAATTTTTCGCTGCCGACTGCGCGACCGCCTGGCCTGTTGGGCGTATTCACCCAACGTATCAATTGCAGGCCCTTCAGTCTTCGGTGCTTCTTTCTCGACCTTTTCTTCCTTCACATTTTCAACAACCTTTTCGGTCGGAATGGCAATTTTATGGTCTGGTACAGTAATCCTGTCTTCTGATTTCTTGGATTTCTCTTCCTGGACTTCAGCTATTTCCTTGGTCTGTTCAATGCCACTCTCTTTCACTACCTTTAAATCGACTTTAATTTCGTTGACGGCGTTATCTGCTTTCTCTTCCTTAACTTCTAATTTTGTAGGCAGCTCATTTTCACTTTTGATTGGTTTTAGCACGATGTCATCAATATCCAACTTTTCTTTAAAGTTTCTGTTGTCATCTTTCACAGAAGAAACTTCCTCCAGTTCTGGTTGGGTTTCTTTGTTGAGGTCAGGAGCATAGCTTTTCAAAACTTCACTGATCAAGTCCTCGGCTTCTTTTGTGTCTAACATGTGCAGTTCCTTCTCGTGTTCTTTCTCTTCTTCTTCTTCTTCTTCTTCAATTTCTCTTTCTTGGCGCAGAAACTCTTCCTCGTCGTCGTCGAAATCTTTGGCTGGTACTGATACCTCAATAGGTTCATCCCGCAGAAGTTGTTCCATTTTCTTTGCCTCAGTGAAAATGTACTTATCCAGGGGAGAATCTGAAGTGAAGTTCTCGCGAATCGGAGTGCTGGGAGGAGTGGCAGGTTCCTCCTGACTTGGTGCATCTTGATCGATAGAGGGTCGCTTCCCACCTAACGTGGGTATACCAGTTCTAGGTTTGGAAGCAGCTTGCTCGTTTCCGTTTGGCTTCGGAATCGCTGTCTGCTTGGGAAGCAAAGGAATTTTGGTCTTAGTTTCTACAGGCGAGGAAGCCACTGGTGATCCTGTCACTACAGCCTCTTTTTCTGTACTTGAAATTTTTCGTGTCGGTTTTTCGCCAGCATACCCAGGAATCCTGCTTTCCCCCGGCTTTGGTATCCCACTTGCCTTGGAAGCGACTGGCAACGAGCTTGACGGAGACTTTGTTGTGACTTTAGGTTCTGGAATCTTGGAGCCTCCAGGAACAGGAACCTTTGACTCGGGGGTCCTATTTGGGGGTGCAGAGGGAAACGTTGGAACGCGTGACACGTGCACAGGTGGTCCGTCCGGTTCTGAAGCTTTGGATACCCCAGGGCTGGGTAGCTTTGATTCCGGCGTTTTAATTGATGAAGGTGACTTTGTAAATGACGGAATCCGGCTGACACCCATTGGGATGCCAGTTCCCTGCGGGGGTGAAGACACACCCGGAATCTTACTCTTGGTAGCATCACTTGGACTACGATTTACGGGAGAATGTACTTGTCCTTCTCCGTTCATTGCCGGGTGTTCTTCGTTCGGGCTGTCTTTTCGTGCTACAGACGGAATTTTCGACTTAGGAATGCCAGTCTTGGAGAAGGACGGTATTTTGCTAATTTGTTTAACTGATTCATGTCCATTTGGCACAATTACAGCGGTAGGATCTTTGTTTTCCTTTGCCGAGTCAGGTCTGTTTTGTGATGGAGCTGTAGATGAAGGAATCTTGCTTGCTGCCTTGTCCTTCTGTGAGGCGCTGTCTTTTCGGCCGGCTGTGGGCAACTGAGACTTCTGGGCGACTTCTTGACCCTTGTCGCCTTTTGTTGAAGACGGAATCCTACTCTTGGCAGGAGTACGTTCTTCGCTGTTGTTTCTCTTCGTGAGAGAAGGAATACGAGAAACGTGCGAGTCTGTTTTTCCAGCGCTTGCTGGCGATCGAACAAGAGACGGAATCTTTGACATCTCGCTGCTACTCCCTGAACGGGATCGAGTGCCTTCAATTGAACTCTTTGACGGTGATTTGTTCAACGGACTTGAAGTTAAACTTCTATTGCTTGACGACCTACTTATATCGCTTTCTAAATCTTCATTACTCACAGTTGGTGAGTTAGTTCTTAGTTGGCCTCTCGGTCGAACAATGTCACTTTTTTCCCGTTTTACACTTGGCGGTGCGCGACGTTTGGTTACGTCACTGTGTTCACGCCGGAGACCAGCTGGCGATTGTGGGCGCGGGCTCACTAAACTATTGTCCTGCTTAAGACTTGAAGAAGACACTGACCGAGCGGGGCTCGGGATAGCAGTTCTGTTAGCCGGTGATTGCGTGCGACGAGGTCTAACGATATCACTCTTCTCACGCCGCAGGTTACCGTTTTTCAACGTATCTTGGGCTGGTTGGCTTGATTGAGAGGGTCTGGGCGGAGCAGCTGTTTTTTTAGGTGCTGAAAAACTAGCGCTTCTTCGAGGCCGGACCGACTGCTTGTCTTGAGCAGCGTCTTGCTTGCCAGAACCCTGATTTGACGCTCTGCCAACGGGTTTTACAATGCGCGCTTTATTTGTGGTTTGCGAACTGTTGTTGACTTGAATAAACAGCGGATACCTGTTTGAGAAATCGTTTGGATCTTGCGACTGTTCGGGTAATGAACAGACGCTATCGGCGACTGTGTCGGTGCAATCACTCCCTTTTGATCCAGAACACAGTATCGAAGTGGAAACAGTTTTTCCGTTACAAGTTACGCCGTTCAAATGATTTTCACTCTGAGTCTCACTTTCGCTGCGTTTCCTCACTTGGCTAAAATCTCCTGACTTCCGCCTTGGATTGGATCTTTTTCTGAGCGCTACATCGCTATTACTCCTTTTCACCTTCTTAGGTTCTGGGACTCTTTTGGGTGGGGCTGGTCGGAACTGGGGTTTAGTCTCTGCCGGATAAAGACCGAAACTTGGGCTTGCACCAAAGATGGCGGAAGCGTTGCGTCCTTTGCTTGACGGATCTGGGAGACTAGGAAGAAAAACAACAACAATTAGTTTTGGTCTGGAGGTAACAACTGAATGCAGTCAACGGGCCAAGTAAAACCTCGAGAACGGAAATCGCGCCTCCGAGAATCAAAGAGGCCGCTCGGTTCCCAATTTTACAGCTTGCGAGCAGTACATGTATCGCGTTTGTCCACGTCATACACCAGAGCGACCAAGCGCAAGAACGACTCGGTTTCGTGCTCGCGAACTCGTTTACCCAACCGTGAACATGCACACACAGGTCAACGTTTTAGCGGGCGTACATATTTTTAGGGACGATAATCAGACTATGAAACCGTTCGACTGCTAAAACTATCACGATTAGGAAAATACGGCACTTGTTCCTTCGATTTACTCAGGGAAGGAAATTTTTAATTAATTAGGAGTAATGTCATAGCAAATCTCTTCAACTTCATAAACGTTCTGCCCTCAGAAAAGCGCGGGAAAACGCGGCTGCCAAGTCTCGAACGGGTGTAAGTTTTGTATTTAATTGGTCAAGATAATATCATTTGTCTCTGATTGGTCGAGAGTATCTTAAACGAGCTGTTGCAGCCAATAGCTGAGCCCAGCCATCGTAAGCACAAAATTAAACGCAAAACTGTTAAGTGTTATTGATTTTCGATTTTTAGTAAGTCCTTTTTAAATATTTTCAGATTCAAATGGTTATCATGTGAAAACCTGCTTAGGGTCTGGTGAGTTTCCGTGAAACTGAAACAAATTCGAGCAAAGAGTTTTGTTTGTTGTTTCAGTGGCTTTACGGTGCAAACACTGCAGAGTTGTGGTATGTGTTCCTACCAATACATTATGCAGAGTAACAAGAGAACTCAAGCAATTGATGAACAATGAAAAGCACTCAAACTGTTAAACATGCCAATCCTCTCTGATCCATTCAAAAAAACATTTTTTTTTACATACTACTTCAAACGACAATGGTAGCGTTTAATCAACTGAGGGAGTTTAATTCTCCTAAGTAAATTGTTACTGCACTAAGCAGACATAACATTAAGAAAGAAGAAGACAAAGTTCTTAAAGAATTTCGTTAATTGGAGCTCCCACAGGGACAGATTTTAATTGATTTGAGGGCGAACTGAATTGGGAACACGTGGAAAAATACCTCAATTAGATTAACAATGGATCCATGTTGAGTGGAAGCAAAACACGACAAGAAATCCAAACTGCAGGAACAAAGAGCTCGGCAGTCAAAACAATGACTTACCGACAACTCTCCAATGAACGTTGATCAAAGCTTCTAAAGAAACTCAACAAATAAATTAATCTGTGAAATCTTTGAATGAGAACTCATTTGTAGATTTGCATACTGGTGTTATTTCAAATTGGCTTGGAAACAAAAGCTCTGGCGGTTAAAACCTTCCCGCCCTCAAAATGTGCGTGTCAGAACATCATGCACAAAAAGAAGCCAAATCTCGATAGTGTTTGTAAATAACCAGTTTCAAACAATCTATCTTGGGTAAAATGCGTCAAATGTTTGTCTCGACAGAAATTGACATCCTTATGTATATCTGTCGTTTTCGGAACTCCAGAAAATCCATAACTTTGACAGAGTAATTCAACAAACGCTTTCAGATTGAAATTACTGTCTATTGCCGAGTTTATTCGCTGCGAATATATTAAAATTTATCTGAAATCAAAACATCATAACACGAAATACACTATATTCCAGAGGAGTCGATGGCAGTGTCCAATATTGCTAATTTCGGGTCAAAATGGGTTGTGCAAGAGACTCATCTCAAATTTTTAGACAACAAAGAAGTTGAAACTTTCTAAGTATCTGCAACAAAGCTAAATGCGAGAAAACTGTTGCCTCTCTAGCACAATAAAAGATTATAAATAGCGTGTTATTTCGGCAAAGCGGAAAATGTAAATAGTTAGCTCTTAAACCGCAAACTGATTAAAGCAATGTGTTCACGTCTCCGTAATAAACCTTAACAATACGATTTTAAGAACTTGGATAATTTCTTATATTGCACCAAAAGAGGGGAGTGAATTTTGACCATGCTTCCAAGTAGTTTTGTGGGATTTATGCATGGAAGTTTCTCGCGAATGAAAATTACATGAAGACGAACCGCTTTGATTCTCTGCGTGAAAGACAGATTTTTTATACAATTCATTCTCGATAATATTCTTACGCTTTAGGGAGTTAGGCTAAAAGTATCCCTTGTTTTGAAAAGAAACAGATCTTACGGTGCGATCTAGGAATACACGTGAAGATTTCAGGACAACTAAATAATATGATACAGTTCGATTGTATGATGGGCAGATGTCGAGAAAATTGCCTTTTAGATTCAACAAGAATTGAAAACGACTCCTCGTTGCCCAAAATCTTCAAGTCGACACTTGACAGTGCGAAGTACGGTATTCGATTGTGTAGTCATGTCTAATGTTGACTTCTTTGGTAACGAAAAACACTGACATGAAATTATAAAAAGGTACCTTATGTACAGAATATGGTTCATATTCACTTCACCGGATGTCTGGCTCTATGTGTCTTGAAAATGCACCGGCTTAAAATTTTATGTCGCGTTTTTATCGCCATAAACACAGACAGAACGCTCCTTTAGTATTTTGCGATGTTAAATGTCGATATTGAGTGACTTTTATGTTTCCATCGTGCAAATGAAAAGCGTTAAAACATATTTAATTTTACTCACGGTTGTGCCAATTTTTCCCAGAAGTAAGACATGTTCCATACGGCTGAGACAAGATCGCTCGGAGAACACTGACAGCGGTGCGGTAGTGGCTTCGTTCATCAAATTATCTTTTCCTACTTCAGTCGATGTAGTCTGTATAAACTTCAAAGAAGTACTAAGTTCCTACATTCGCGCCAATAAAAACAATCTTTGTCGAGGTGAACTCGCCGCCTCTCGGCTCTTGGCCATACCGTCGCTATCACAATCGACACACGGAAACCACAGTCTACATTATAGTCGTCAAAGACACAAATTTTCCGAAAGCGCCGACAAATCTCATCTGAATTTCCTTCAATCCACCCTTGTGGTTGTCTGTCGAACTTTTCTAAAAATACGGATGACTGAATGCAAATAATTGAAGAGAAAAACTTATTTACATTCATCAAAAACTGACTCACTGTATGCACGCCTGGAAACTTGTCAGGACCTATCAAAACCCAACGCACAACAATACCAATATTTTTTGACCATTTGGGTGCGACCGACCGTGGTATTACATTATTAATGAGCGGAAAAAGTTCGGCAAGGAGGCTCGACAACTGCCGCGACTTTACAATAACTAATCCTTTGTTGGGGGCAAATTGTCGTTCGCTTTCAGTTTTCGCAATAAAATAAATCTCTGAACTTTATGGTTATTTTGTCAAAGAAAGAACGTTCTGTGTACAAAGCATTTGAGACTCTTTATTCCGGCATCTGTCTGACAATAAATGTGACAGGTATTAGATTTGATATACGCATAATCGAAAGTAAAGCTAAAGGTAACGTTTTTAACCTGCTGTCATAAAATTATGCTTTCGCAATTTATGGTCCATCGCGCGAAAATTTCGCTTTCGCCGGGTTCGATGTTCACATACAAGGCGTATACGCGTAAGGGATTTTCAGACGCCTTCATTTGCATGAACAGGCATGAAAACATTAGTTACAATTTAAAAATGTGTTCAACTGGCGTAGCGTCGTCGCTTTTGTTTTGGGAAACTGCGCAAAGGACGTTTCGTTGCCTAAAGGCCGAAAGCGCAAACCGTTTCAATGTAATTTTTAGTGCGTTTTGGCTGCTTTACCGTGTTGCTGGACACATTGTTAATTATAGCTCACCATTTCCACGTTAGACCCCTTCTAAACAGCCGTTGTGCGCGCTTAAAGATTGTTTATAAGCCTAGGCAGTCTATCGGGAAACCACACCGCTGCGCTTCGACCATGTTTAGTTTTTTTGTAACGCACATTTGGCGGAAATTATTCAGTCTCTCGATTACTTTCAGCGAACGACATACGAAGTAAATTACTTAAGATCCAAAACAAAAGAAAGCGTGCTTTATACGTGACGTAAAACACCTGAAAGAGACCTCCAGTACTGTGTTACTATCCTGCACTGTATATCTTATTCGATAAATACGACCAAATACTTCAACAACTATCGCATTTCCGTTACGTACTGCGATTGTAAATTTCGGATGCGTTCGCAATTTTCCAACATGGTTTAATTTTAACTACGAATAGATTCCATCTGCTCTCACACAAACATGAAGTTTAAATCGATTCTAGGTTTAATCAACGCAGAGAAAACTTCAGTTTGAATGAAGTTGAGAAGTTTATACGCGTACCTCAAACTTTCGGTGTCAAATTAAAGGTGTCACTTACCAAACTCTTTCTACGGGAGTTGCGATTGGGCTTCCAGATTTACAGTAGAAATTCAAAGTCGATCTTCTTCGCTTAGGTCAAGTCGTGAAAGACAGCGGGTTAATTGAAAACTTTCACTGGATGCATGCTGACAAAGGAGAGTTATGCAAATGAGAGGTTTGTGCGACAAGTCTTGCCAAACATGATAGGCCACGGGAAGGACGTCATCTAACGCTGTGAAAGAACCAATCAGCGAGCGACTTTCCAATAGATTACATGACCAAACGAGTTTTTGTTTGTTAGTGTTTCAAGTACAGGAAGTTTGTCGTTCAACTGCTTTTATACGCGATTGAAAACGTTTTTAATATTCAAGGTACAATATAACTATTCTTGTATTGGTAGAATGCCGTCATGCTTTTCTGCGAAGTTACTGGCACAAAACTTGTTTTTAACAAGTAAAATTTAACTTGTTTTTAACACGAAAAATTGCGTGAAGTTTGTCACGTTTGCCACATAAATGGTTTTACTTTGTGAAAATACAACACTTGTCCGAAATATTTCACTCTCTCCAGACCCCACTTGAGGATTCAACGGCTTAGTATAACGATCTGATAACGCCGTTCCCAACTGGCTGATAGTCTAAACACAACTCTGATCTGTTTGTCAATCCATGCAATTAAAACCATAACAATGTTGCCTTGTAGTCTGCTGGCAGCCGGTGTTGGCAGTGTTGAGAAGAAGGCGTGGCAGGGTGGTATGGCCGTCGGTTCTTCTTTAGGCTAAATAGTCCCCCCTCACAGTAATCCCTGCTGAAATTTCGAGAGAAAAACAAACTGCCAGCAGTCTAGTTGCCTTGTTGAATTGCCGTTGAATTGTCGGTTCGTATGCATATAACACGAAATGGTAAACTCCCGGGGGGGGGGGGGGTACTTGGGTCAATTTTTGCTGGGTATGTGCCGCTGGCCTCTCAGAACCCCTACCCCATTATAGTCTATTCTGTGACCAATTACAGACCCCATCTTAGTCACTTTTGGGCAAATGTAATTTTCGCGATCCCAACTTAGTCACTTTCTGATAAAGCCTTTTACGTAAGGCACCCTAAAACGAGTTGACACGTTTGTTAAATTGAATGTAGAACACTTTACTTTTCACCTACAACACAAACATTCCAAGTTGTGTTAACTTCGATGGACAATAACAACGCAGAATAGCCGGAAAATAAATGCCGTAGCACAGATGTTTTGTTGGACTTTGTTTAGGACCCAGGGGTTCTGTACTATTGTGCAAGTTGTTAATGTTTAAGTTGTGATGTCATGAACGGAATTCAATGCGAGCCGACTGTTAAATATAAAAACAACAGCACGAACCATTTTTTAACAGAGAATCTTCCAACTTTTAAATTCCTGCTTACCAGAACTTTCTCATCCCAGAAATCTCGAAAATGTGCGACCCCATTCTAGTAACTCTACTAAAAATGTAACCCCATTATAGTCAATCCAGTCGTGAAAATGCGACCCCATCCAGCGGCACATCCCTATTAGCCCCTTATAAGGGAGTACCCCCCCCCCGGGGGTAAACTGTAACTCTAAATTTATCGCGCTTTACTTCACAGCTGCTAGTGATAACCAAGACAACACTGAGTGTCAAGGAAAGAAAACGATAAATGACCAACACGCAGGCCTGAGGTGACTCAGATTAAAAAAATAAGAAACGCTCCCTGAATTTTGCTGGTGCACCACGCTAGAAGACATGCAAGTCGCTATGACTTCTTGTTTCTCTGACAACATATTTCCGTTTGAAGTCTGCACAAAAGTTATTGGTTCTCAGTAGGTTGTCCTACATTTTTCACACTGATAAGCAGTTTTGTTCGCCTGGGGAACGTCCGATGTAGTTCCATAGCAGATGTTATGCAGGTTATCTGACCTCGATCCGTTTTCGAGAAATTTAATTTTTCCATTAATTTTCTTGGATTGACCAGACAACTTACATGGCATTTTAAAAATATCAGACTACCTCTGGGTGGGGGGTGGGGGGGGGTGGGGGATCCCCACGGAAACCAGTAATGTCATTCTTATCTTACATTGAAAAAGTCCAGGGAACCATTTCCGCTACCTCCCGTCTCTTCGTGATACGAAAAGGAAATGAATAAAGCATCATAAAGGTTCCAACTTTTTTAAGCTAGTTAAATATCATGGCTTATCTCATTCCTCATCCCACAAAACACACGAATTGCATACATGGGGCCTTGTTCCACGAATTCTGCAATCATGGCAACACAACTGAACTGCATGTCTACAGTCGAACAAAACGAAAAAACATAAACAAACCAACAAAGGAGAAGGAAATACTTTTTAAGTGGTTTATCATTGACCATGTCAGCAAAATATCAACCATAACAGGACAAAACAGAGTCCGAGCTTGCTTATATGAATAACCAACGTATCTCACAGCTGATGTGATCAACAGGGCATAAAATTGAAAACACTGTTATCCTCGACAATTTACGTTCTGAATTTTGTATTGGGAAATATTGAGAATATTGTGTTTCAGCGTGAAGGATGTAATGTAATGTCTATATTTGGTCCATAAAATAATCCAGTGATCTTAAATTTGTGTAGATTGTTATACTGAACCACAATAAAGTGAATGTAATGGAACAGTTACATTGGTAAATTATGAAAACAGCAGGTTGTTTTGTTGTTCGATAATCTTACGCGTTATTTAATCATTACACTTTCAATTTGTATTTTGACCACAAGTAAACCACTTGTAAACATTCAATTGGGAAATAAGAAAAATTAGAACTTTGACCTACATACTACAAAAATATATCGTTCTTGTTCTTAAATTAAGCCAAAAAGGAAGAGAGAAGCTCAAGGAGAAATCACGAAGCGATGCGAAGCGACGACAAGCACGGCGATAAGATCTGAATATTAGTTTTGAATAATTTAGAGTGATTCTCTGTCTTCAGTAAACGAAATCAAACAAACCGCTTTCAGATATGACAATACAATGACAGAACTATTATATAAGTTACAGTAAAAATGATAGGTTAACGAGAAAACAACCGAAAAAGACACTGACCTTGGTTCTCTCTCCCCGAAAAACGCCAGCATTTCAGAACAGAGATGCTTCGACAAATTTAAAACTGCTGACCAGGATTACAGTGGCAGCGCGGTCAAAAGTTCTAGAGTGTTTTTCCGTCAGTAAATCACGATTTGCATTGGAGGCAAACAACACGGATCAAAAATGGATAGGAAATAACACATAAAGGTCGAATTGTGAACCATGCTGATACGCTATAAAAAGAGTTGATCAAAATGAAAACTGATATGTGGCTGGCTGTATGTCACTCGTCACGTCTACTTAATAGAGCTCACCTGATCACCACGATAAACATTCCTCAATATATGGGCCATGTTCCGGTATAAGGTTTATATTTAAACTGAATTAGCCAATAACTTCCTACGCGTTGAAGTTTGAGAATTTTTGTATCCAAAACAGCCTTGAACGTGACCGAGCTAAGTTGCAAAAGCGAAAGAAATCCGGGAGTTCGGACAGTTCGTGCCCGATCCGACCAGAAAAAAGGGCTTAATTTATGTAATGCAGATGTCCTTGTTTTTCGACCCCAGACACTCACCTATTTTCCAGCGAAAAATCGAGAAGAGCATGTGCTTGGACTTTTAGGTGTATTGTGAAATCAGAGAGGCCCACATATAACTGAGGCACGAAAATACTGTAAATACCGATGCTCCCTCTGCTCAGGACTTAAAACAGATGCTTCCATCAGAGTAGCAAGCAAGAGATTCTTCGCTTCTCCTCTGGATAGCTCTTGACCACTTGACAATTCACTTAAATAATTCTAGCGAGCAAAGTACGAAAAAACAAGAATGACGGTCACGGGCACATTTTCAAGCGCTTTTGATTTAGACGGATCTTGTTTAACTTTCCCACCGAACGATCAAGTATCTTGAACAATTATTTTCGTTTTTTTTTCAGTTCTATCAAGTTTTTTTGAGTTTCCTAAGCGTCTCCGCAACTCTGGCGGTCTTTTCACAGCAGTGAAATTCACTGTTTATTATTTCTTCCTGGAAATCTTTTATTCTGAGGTGTCCGTGAACGTGAGAATATATCGTGACGTGTCTGTGTTTAAAAGATTTGCTACAGATTGAATGTCAATCTATTTTTTGAGAGGGACTAATTTCGCAGGGGTCTCAGTGATCGGCTGATAACCCTACCTGACTAACGACACTGAAAGACATAAAATCCTTTAATAATCCGCTTTTCTGATATAATCATTATTTGTTGATTGGTGTACAATGTGATCAAAGTTCGAAGGGATAAGCGACTGGCCATGGGAACGAGGCTTACGCTCTCCACGCAGCAAATGGTATCTGAGAAGATATCTTAGGATATCTGGTAAACATCTCAGCCAGGCTGACTGACCTATGTAGACTATTCGATCAGCACATAAGATCGCTTAAGCTTCAATCATGGACAAAATTGTTGACACATTTGAGCAAAACAAACGCTTTCTATCGGCGTCCTTCCGTAATTTCAAAAAAACATCTTTTTGTCGATAGCCACCCCCCCCCCCCCCCCCCCTTTTCGATATTTCAATACGCTCCGTGGACACTTTAACCTGGTTACAACATTGAAAAGGGGAGAGGGGATCGAAATGTCAAAATTAGAGATTGAGAACCTCACACGTTTAACGAAACAGGTCTTTTTCGAGGAGTGTCTCAACTGCTTTTGTCCATGAGATTGTTGCTTATATTCCGATTGGCATCAGCAATATCTAATATACAATTTTCAAGGATAATTTTCTTGAAAATGCATGCTGCATAGACTCAATTAACTAGGATTCTCCACTTCCTTTCCCTAGACCGAGAAAAGAGGGAATCTGGAAACTAAGTTGGGTGTGGCTCAGAAACAGTTCTCAATAAGATCTGATAAAGCCTGGTAAGGCAAGGCTCTTAAACACTTTGTCATACAAAACACTGGTCAATCTCTAAGCAAGAAAACAGTTGGTTCCTAAGGAAATTGATGAAAACTGATAAATTGTGTTGTCTTGAAACTTAAATATCGTAATCATTTATATATTATTGTGGTATGTTTAGAGTGATACAATTCAGACTAAACTAAGAAGTATCCACTATAGTTTTTTTGGATTTAATTGTTCACTGTCTTGTTCATGTTGAATTATTATAGGTGTTACATTTAGTACATTTCCTGACTCAGCTTTTGTTGTCACTTTGTAAGTTGGATCCGTCCATGAGACGAGGAGACAACAACACAGATAGTAGCGGGAAATGAGGTAGCTGAGGTAACCTTTGGAATCACCGATTGTCATTATCACAATAAAATAAAAAATTTTCACCTGTCATGATGTGTAGAAAAGCCAAGATGAGGTTGTAACACTGCCAAAGAGGTCGTAGAATACTCTCTTTATCACCGTCATCACTAAATTATTTTTTAAAAACACTTTCAATTGGGAAATTAAAACTACATGGGTGAAACCGGATCATTCCAGGTTTTGACCAAGGAAATGTACTCGGATGTAACTGAAAAGCCTGAAATTAAAAATGAATTGCAATTGAACGGCCCCAGCCACAACAAACTTCTGTAAGTTAGATGGTTCGCCCTGTAAAAAAAGTAGACTGACTTAAATGTTGTCGAAAAACAATTCGATAAAGAAAGAAGGACAATTCGGGATTTTCAAAGAAAAAGCCAATGATTTAAATTATTGAGTGTCAGAATTGAAACTTCCCTGAAAATTCATTCATAATTCATGCAATAACGCTCCTTTATTTTTGTTTCGATGCTTAGCAACAGAACATTTGATGTAAGTCGCCCCACAGATTCGTCACAACTCTTCTCAGAAAAGGAAAACAAAAATCAAGATTATGCCGGGAACAAACTGAAAACTATTGGCAATTTGATCTATCACGGCGAGGCAAGTGTACGTCACACTTTACGTCGAAGAGGAAGACAGGCCAGAAGACGAATAAGACGAAGAAAGCAATTCAGATATAAAGATTGAAAGATGTTTCTATAGGACGTGACTTTGAAAGAAAACATGAAACAAAGAGAGAAAAGACCGAACTCTATCTATTTACTATCATTCACTCAACTCATCACACAAAACAAGAGATCAATCCTTTAAGATTTTCGGACTATAATTAATGTAATAAGCTCGAACTGCGGTCTCTTCGTAACGTATTGCACGTACCGTCACCGGAACGGGGTATATAGTAGTTTAGAGATTTTCATAAATAAAAGCCTGAGGAAATAATACAAACATGTTTTTCTCGGTTTAGCCCCTGGGGGCTCAGCCATGCCTAAACCAGCTGAAACTGCGACTGTCACTTGGCCTTGTTTATTCAGGTTTTGGTTTAAAAACGTTAGGCTGATGACTCATGAGAGAATGTTTTGCATCTTCAATGATCTTGTATTTTTCAATTCACGGTTAGTTCAATTTAAAAGATTTGTTGTCCAAGTGGAAAGAAATCCTTCAGTAATGGATTAAAATGAAGGGAGATACAATCTCGATGACGTATCTGGCCTACGGAAAGATTCATAATTTCTTCTCTGAGCGGTGACCCAATTTCATAGCACGAAAGTTGCTGAAATAATAAAAATGTCATTATTTGTTCCCAGTTAGGAAGAGCCGATTGTTGCCAATTATCTTATGCGTATCAATTTCCTAAGTATAATTTAACTATCTGGCCGTATCATAGGCTTGAGGTTCTAAATTTTACGGGGTTAGATTTAACAAATTGACGTCAGTTTTTTATGCGTCTGTCCTGTTATTGATCATGAATTTCGTCATAACATTGTCAAAGTAGCTGTGGATCCACGAGGCGATAGCCGAGTGGATCCGCTGACTACTTTGACAATGTTATGACGAAATTCATTGTCAATAACAGGACAGACGCATTAAAAACTGACATCAATATGTTTTTTACGATAACAAATTGTCGAATTGCCCGCTCTCGCTCGCTGACGCGTCGCATGAATTTTAAATTTATGTGTCTGTCCGCATATGGACAATAAAAATTAGCCAATGAGCGCGCGTGAATTTCTGTAGTTATCGTAAAAAATAATTTTTCCTAGTCAGTGTGGTGGCGCAAAGTGAAGAAACCCAGCACATTGATTGATTGCAAAGATATATTGATCATAAGCTTGGGGTGTGTGTGTTTATACAGATGCCTGCAATATTGGAATTTGAAACAAACTTCAGCAAGTCTCAGTTATAAAGTGACAACTTTCGTCAAAGAAATCAAAATTTACTGGCTCCGATCAAGTAAATACTGAATATAAAATAACAAATTGCAGTTTGAGAAACAACAGTAAAAAAAAAACAAACAACGACGAGGAGAGGAAACTTGATAAATCAGCTTACTGGCGTTTTTATACGTGCAGGCTGTAGAACATTGAAAATAATACAAGGATAGAAGTCATGCAGAGCGAATGGAAAAATCTTACATTGTCAACTTGTAATGCTTTAAATATCGCTTTGTGGTATAATTGTTGTATCCAAGAAAACAGAGTCGAATAAGACACTGCATTTCTTATAGTCGCTGATTTGCTATAGTCGTTTCAAAACTGTGCCTGTGAATGGAAATCGTCATTAAATATGATTTATAGTAACTGAGGCTTAAAATCGCCAAGCAACGGAATATGCTCCTCTCATGACTGTACGAACTTTGATCGGCGGGATCGGACACTTAAGAATAATATTACAATTTCTGGAATATACAGACTGCAGAATTATGAAAAACAAATTACACTGATTACTACATGGAGCGAAAAAATACTATAAAAAGAACCTCATGAGCTGTTTTCAGCTAAAGTAAAGTCCTCAAACTCAAAAGCGGTGAGTTTATTATGTTACGAGCCGATAAATCAAGATTAATGCACTGAAAACATGGCTCCAATGAACCGATGTTGATGTTTAAAAGCTTTTCGAGAGCGCAAATAAACGCAAAGATGTCTTCATCGCGGAGTAAAAACGCTTTGCCTGATTCTAAAATCGTTCTGATATATTATTTTTTCTATCAATGACGTTGTAAAGGAAGAAGGTTAAAAATTCAAATGCTTCCAACACCTGCTTTATTTCGAATTTGTCAGTTCCCGCGAAAAAAAATAGATTGTAACACACGCCCAACGTCAAATTCAGATTGAGTTGAACAAAGTTAGTCGTTTACTAAATATTATGTGAAAATTTTTTCTACCTTACATGTACTTACAAAGGAGGACCTCTGTCGTCGGTCGGGTCTCGAGGCAAATCCAAAATTCTGCGAAATGTAAGATAATATGAGATGTGAACAGCGCGACTTGCATCAAACAATGTGTCACTCCCATCTACCAATGGTGATTTTACATTTGAATCAAGCCAATAAAACTCGTGTTTACCTCTTGCGTTCTCTAAGTCCGTAAGCTTTCCATGCTGTTCGAGAAGCTTCGCGATTACACGCCGACTTCAACTCGTCCTATATGAAATCGTTGGTATTTTCTGATGCGGCAAGGTTTATTTTTCTTTGGTCATACCGGCTACGACGAAAAAAAACACTCGCTAATATACTTAGATGACTTTCGGCGGCCAAACCCGGTCATCGGGGACAGGTGACAGGAGAATCGCTAACAAAATTTATGCCAAATGTCTCGCAGTGTCCGTTCAATTTACAACAACTCTCCGATGTGATTGGACGGAGGCTGGTAGGATTAATGCTTTATTGTATTTAAATCAAAAATCTAATGAAGAAATATGCGTCAGTTCGCGTCTGTTTTGTTAGGAAGACGCGGCTTTATTTCAAGAACAAAGGAGCACATATTGTCGTTAATTATATACGAATGTGATGTTTTCTTTACTTCAGGCAAATGTTTTTTAAGAACTGTAATTAGTTTGAATTTGTTGTTTCAAATTGTAACCCTTTTATCGAGAGGCAAAAGTTTGCGCAAAGGGGTTTTTATTAATAGGAGGCCAAGTGGTTTGTTCTGAGAATTTGGTGTTCAGTCGAGACAGTATCCTCTACTTTATCAGATTTTCTTTATCCTGGTCACGTGTTTACTGATGATGTCTGGATCAGATGGTACTGAGAGATTTAATATTGATCACATTTGATGACCGTCTCTTGCTGCATAAATATTCTGAAGTCAATTCGCGTCAAGTTATCCGGCTTGAATTTATGTTAACTAGAAAACAAATGCTTTTCCTTTTGTAAGTGAAAGGGTGAACATTACTAGCC
Source organism: Platygyra sinensis (assembly GCA_019787425.1). NCBI lineage: Eukaryota > Metazoa > Cnidaria > Anthozoa > Scleractinia > Merulinidae > Platygyra > Platygyra sinensis. Next base: position 17,860 of record JAHPZR010012463.1, on the reverse strand, counting down.
AAGCTATTTTTGTTAAAAAAAGAGAGATTTAAAGATCAGAACAATGCTTTAAAAACATTTTGAAAAATGTCGAAAAGTGCAGTGCTTAAAAAATCGATGTTTATCTTAATCTGAATCGGTGTTTATCTGAATTTCTTTCAAGCATGATCACGCAGGAAAATATAAAAGTACAAATGACACAAAGATACATATTAAGTAGGTTTTCGATTAAGTAAAAGAAAGGAAAATTGCACAGAGAAGTTGAAAAACGAATGCCGATTCTCGATGTACGGAACCAACACAGCCAGACTTTGTCACTCGTGTGACGTCATCAAACGCCTAGGGTTCAAATAGACATTTAAGCTATTTTAGCCCCGGGCAGTTTGTTTCTATTACAAACCACGTGATATTCTTTTATACATCTAAAAATTATTCATTCTCAAACACGAGAATTCTCAAATGGCAACCTCGTTCCCAGAGCCTTTTCCCTGGCTTGGTTGCTCAAATGGGGCAACAAACCGCCAAAGCTAGAAAAGTCTAACTGGGTGGAATGCCAATGGACAGAAAAATGAACAAGTACCTTTCGGTAGTACGGCGAATAAAGAGAGGACGGTATTAAGGAAAAACAAAAGATGGAAAAACAAGTTTATTTATGTATGCACTTAGTGACAAATCATTGCACCCAAGGCTTTTGTAAAATCTGCTTGGATTATTACATTATGAATGTTCTTTCAGTAAGCAAAGTCGTTTTGACTTGTCAAGGAAACTCCCACCAAAATAGACTTGAGGTGTAGCTGTAAAGAGGAAAAACTTAGGGAAGGGAATACCTATCTCGGACATTTTCTTGAAAACAGTACATTTTTGCCAGGTGTAATAACATTACCTTTCCCTCCTTTGTCGATCCTTTGTGATTCTTAGGAAATAATTAAACACATTAACCAAAACCTTTGTTGACAAGCAAAGAATCAAAATTTTTCAATAAACTTGCATGGTTCAGTAAGTGATCGTGCACCATGCAATACCTTGATGATGCAGTCTTCCCACCTTTGTTTCTTTTGGGTATTTGATTTATTCTTTGTGATTTTCAGACTTTCAAGTTAAACCAATATTATTATCTTGAGGCTTCCCTAGATTTCAGAATCCTGTACATTGGTTTCCAAAAATTTATTGAAACATAACATCCTAATTACGGTTTACTTCTTTAATACATTAATATTATTACATAGTCATTGCTTAGTGTTTCAGGATCTTTTGTGCTGAATTTCTAAATTTTTGGGGGGTGATTTTTAAGCTCATATGTTAATTATAAAATGACTAACTGTAAGCTGTCATAGACTTACATTTGCTTTAAACAAACTTAAGAACTAATATTGTGGAAAATATTAAATTCCTAACATATCTATTTTCCATGAATTCACAAAGCGATCATTGATTGCCACCTGAAATCTTTTTTTTTTTACATATATTAAAAAATCACTAGATCAATTAGTTGCTTACTACATACAGCTCTTTGAAGATTTCTTAGGAAATAATGATCCACTTTTATCATTGCATAACCATATTATGGTAATGACATGAAGAAATCTCTGTTTTGATTACACCATCAAGCTGGAAGTAGATGTTCTAATGAATTGCATTAAATAAAATAAACCTAGTTCTTGAAGGGTTCTACTGTTCATGAGTTCTTTATCATGTTGCCTTCTGTTTCTCCCACTGTGCAGGTTTCATTGTTTTAATAGTTAATGCATGAATCGTCTTCAGTTCCTCAACTAAACAGTCATTCACCATCCTGTGCTGGGCTAACAGTGGTTTTCCTTCAAATCTGTCAGAAACAATCACTACTGAGAATTTTCCTCCACAACCATCTGTCAGGTCAACCACTTCCTGTTTGCCAGTGGAAAAAGTTACAGAATCAATAGGTTAAAGTTGACTATGTTAAGTAATCTTTTTGAGTAAGACTTAGAAGGAAAGTTGGGACAAGTGAAGAATTTAAAAGGTAGGTGTTTGACCAGTACATTATATGGTAACTTTTCATGAATTCTTTCTCAGATATACACAAATAAAGCCATGCAAAGTTTTTGACATTGCTCACACCTCACAAGTCACTGCATGAGCCTTTGCCAGGGAAAAATACATTTTTACAAAGGGCTGCCTTTACCTTGCATCAATATAGGATGAGGAACATTATCTTTTTCTGAGATGAATGATTATTCATCATGGGACCCAATAATTACAGATCACAAGACTGTTTTATGGGGATAATGAAAAATATTAAATCTTTGATATATTCATTTCTAACAAGTACTTCAGACCATGGCCTACCCAAATGGAATACTAACACTGAAGTGAAAATACTAACCTAGGATGGCTGCCCAATTTTACTAGCCTATGGTGATTATTTTGGGCAGCCATACTCTTAATCTCATTTGTTTTATTACTCTTTAAATTGTAAATTTAATTTAATTTAAGGTGCAAATAAAGTTGTTGTCTATGTCTTGTCTATTGCTTGCTGTTAGCTTCTATTTGTTGAAAAGATTTGAATTATATTAAATATGGCCCTTTCTAACAGATAAAAACTAACCACAGGCAAACATGAGTGCAACTAACCACAAGCAAACAGTGTATTTGGTGTTCAGTATCCTTCAAAATACCCCTGCCACTAGAATAGTGCTCTGATTAACCAATTTACAGTTGGCTCTCAGTGATGGCACTGTCTAAAGTGTGTACCGCATTTGAGACTGAACAAGTTTAGAACAATATCTTCAACTAGGGTAATCTTTGGAACACAGGTGAGCTTTTGTCTAGATCCGCTTCATTTCCTCTCCATGGTTACATCAGCCAATGACATTGATCAACACCTTGATTTCGGTCAAAATGCTGCATGAGCAGTATTCGTCACGATGATCACTCATCATCAATATTGAATAATTAAATGATGTAACGTACTGAGTGATGTAATCAACAGTCAGTTGAATTTGGAACTTTGAATTCAAAGCACGCACACTTATTTTTCAACTAAAGATGAAAGAGACCTTAATGGAACGCTATGAAAGTTAAATTCACAAAGCACTTGATGTGAAGTACATGGGAATAAATATTGAAGACGACATGATTGTACACATGCCACATGCGTCGGCATCTTGAATTGAAAATCCAGAGTTATGCAGAGTTATGTGCGTATAGTGCACAAATTGAGTACAAAATATTTACTTCTCCTACCAAATGAATAGGGTTGAACTCCTTTTGAAGCTTTTCTTGAAGAAATTCACTGCTAATTCCACTCATGGCTTTTCTTCTGTGCTTATCAGATGGAGAGAAGAGCCTGGGACTGAATGTGTGATTTTCATTTCAGCCTAAGTGATATACTATCTGCCATACGATAACCCGCTGGTCTGAAAGTGCTCAAAGTTTCTCAATGGGTGATTTTGTGATCGCCTGTAAAAGTTCGTAATTATGGGAAAGAAACAGCACCAGAAAGACAAATTGTAAGCTTAATACCTTAATTAGGTCCTCTTTCTATCTTCTTTTAAAACAATATGCATTTAGTTTTAGCGAGGAGTTTGTGAGAGAATACTATGACAGCTAGTGTAGACGGTGTAAAGAACTAAAATGTTTGTATTTTATGTTGTTCATGGTTTATTTGAAAGATATTTGACGAACAAGGAATGGAGAGATGAATGGGGTGGAAAGAAAGCAGGTGAGTTAATTATCTGTGAGATATCTTCCCTGGCATAGCCAGTACTAGCTACACAAAATGACATTGCCAAATCTTCAAGAAAGCATGCAAAGCCAATTCAATTATGACACATATGATAAGCTGCGACATATTCATCAAGCGAGGATATGATGTGTACTAAAGACATCCATGGCCAAGTGTTGATCGATACCCTTAATTGGCCTGCGATCAACACTTGATTGACACTCGATCAACATCCAATCAACAGTGAGTTGATAATTGCCAACGAGCCAGCCGAGTGAAGACCCTCAACTAGTGAGGCAGCAGAGAATAGTGCCCCGCAAAGAATGCTATATGCAGAAAAATTCTTGCTCAAGCTCCCGAAAGAGTAAGTGTAAGGTGTAAGGTGTAAGAAACTCAGTTTTAGCCAATTGCAAGGACGAAACTATTTGAACCATTGTAGTTTTTAGCCAATCAGGAGGCATGTTACATCTAGACTTGTCTCGGGGAAGGTGAGTGTTTTCTTTGCTGATGTGTTTAGTATCCAACTTTGAACAATTTCATAGTCTGAGAACATATCGAACTAGCGTGTTTCCTCTCTCTCTTTCTTGACCTGAAAGTTCAATCGGGCAGCGTGCCCTTTACAAAACTCTCTTCCCATTCGAATATTGAGGAAAACTGTTAGACAAGAGCAAATTCAAGACACAAAATCGACACGAAATCGAACCAGCGTATTCACCACAGAATTGAACAGGCGTGTTCTTGAATCAAAACAGTGTATTCCTTCTCTGTTTACCCATATCGAACTGAAAGTTCCATCGGACAGCGTTTTTTTTTAAAGAGTGTGTTCAGCAGTCGAACCACTAGAGCAAATCCAGTGTTCAAATCTAGCATAACAAACTGAAGGCCCGGGACTGAAGGTTCAGTTGGCAGCGTTTCCGAACAGAACTGAACAAGTGTGTTTATCATGCAGTCAAACCACTGGAGCAAATCCAGTGTTCAAAACACAAATTGGACCTGTTTGCCACAGAATTAAACAAGCATGTTCTGCAATCAAACTAGCGTGTTCACTTTCACTTTAACTTTGCCCATCATATCGAACTGAAAGTTCAACGGAGCAGCGATACATTGCAAAACCCTTGAAATTCAGGGAAACTGACGGACAATACTCATCGTACTGGATTGCGTGACGAACGAAAAGCAACCTTGCCCCTAAGGGGTGTCATGTTACTGACTAGTAAAAGCGTTATGATTTTCTCTCTGTAATGTTTGCAACAGAAGAGAATCAAAAATCTGTTATGCTGTATTAATAAACCCTTATTATACCACAAATTATCTACTCGTTGGCACTCTATCGATAGGTATACCTAGTAATAATGATAATAATATTGTCATACATTTGACTGAGTGTCAACTGAGGTGTTGATCGAGTAAACAGTTGAGTGTCTATCGAGGTTTAATTGAGAGTTGATTCCTGGGGATGGTAAGGGTGAAGATTAAGAAAAGAAGGAAGTCCAACACTTAAGTGACTTCCAGGGGCGTAGTGTCCTTTATGCAAATACACACTTGCATGAGACATTTGTAGGAAATTTTTAAAAATTTTCAGTTATACATGTGGGTAAAAGGCATTTGTGGTAAAAGGCATTATTTGTAAAAGGCATTTCTGGTGTTGTGACTTGGCCTTGTATTTTCCTGATTTCATTGTGTTCCTGTCTGTTTCTCTGTTATACCATGTATTTTTTACATGAACAATGCAACAGTTTGAGTAGTGGAATGTGCTGAATTTGAAACTTTCTTGAAATGTCTGCCTTCAGGTGATCCCACAATAAAATTCCGTTTTCATGAAAAACAGAGGGGGTCTGGGGAAATTCATCCACAAATCAACTGCGGATACATTCTAGATCCATCTGAAGGGAGTTAAGCTATAGTATTCATGTTTTTAGTTTTGGCTCTATAAATGTCGAAAGGTCTATAAGAGATTGTTCCGTCGGACAAATGACCACACTTTACGCCAATATGGAGAAAACCGTATTGTAACGATTTAATTCGATCTAAGGTACAAAGCAAACTGTGTTGGCACATGGCCTTACAAGGATACAAATCAATCGGTAACCAAGCTAAAACAATCGCAAATTAAACTTACTTCTTTGACTCCATCCTGGCGTAACTTATACTTCATAAACTTGAAACAGGTTAGCTTTCTCGATACATCGTAAAACAGGTTAGCTTTCTCAATACATCATAATTCAGGTTAGCTTTCTTAACGCCTGGTTAGCTTTCTTCTCCAACTGTAAAAAATACACGCGACACTACGCGACTCAATGCACGCGTCACTTAACAATTTTAACGGCTGGCGCGCGCGCAACATAAACCGAAACATAGCGCGTGCCAAACTTAACTAAATTCTTTTTCGCTGATTTCTGTTCATCAGAACACACTCCACCCCGATGAGGGCGTGGCTCTCATCTTAAACATATCCTTCTGCAGGCTGGATCACAGCTATCTTTGTGATGGGTCTTTGATATTCTCCAGTATGGGTCTTTACCCTCACGTTTCGCACTTTGCCGTCTTGTCCGGGATACACCTCAACAATTCTACCGACGTTCCAGTTTCCCCTTACTGCCTTTGGATTTTCCACTATCACGAAGTCGTCCACTCTTACGTTTCGTTTCTCTGCATGCCACTTCTTTCGCGGAAGTAATGACGGGAACACATCCCTTGTCCAACGTTTCCAAAACGAATCAACGATGCGTTGGACGAATTCCACTCGGTGACGGGGATTGTTTGTCTCTCTGAAAGGGCCTTGTGGTACTTGAGACGAAGCTCGTCCGAGCAATATGTCATTCGGGCAAAGGTAGGATCCATCATCAGGGTCATTTGGAATACGGCCAATTGGACGCTGGTTTACAAGATTTGCTACCTCCAACAGAAACGTGTAAAACTCAAAGGGTGTCAACACTTGTGCCCCAATAGCTTTCTTCAGAGCTAGTTTGCAGCTCTTTACCAATGCTTCGGCACATCCGTTCTGATGTGGGGACGCTGGGGTAGTAGATTTCCACTGCATGCCCTTTTCTGCGGAAAATTCGCTCAGTTTGTGAGTGTCCCATCCCTTGACCATTTCTCTCAGCTCTCGCTCAGCTCCAACCAATTGAGATCCATTGTCACTTATCATGAGGCTTGGGCGTCCTCTGACTGCGAAGAATCTTCGGAGTACTTGGATAAACTCCATCGTTGAGTAGTCTACTGCCAACTCCAGGTGAACTGCTCGAGTATTTAAACATGTGAATATGACACCATAGCACTTGGTAGTCTTGTTGCGACCAATTTTAACATTGTACGGGCCAAAGTAATCACAAGACGTGTGATAAAACGGCGGTGTCAACGGTGCCAAACGGCATTCAGGTAAGTCGGCCATGACTTGAGACTCTACTTTCGCTTGCATTTCACGGCAAATCACACACTTAAATTTCACTGACTTCGCAAGATCGTGGGCCTTCAGAATCCAGAACCTTTTTCTTGTTTTCGCTACCGTTGTTGCTATCGCGGTGTGCCCACACTGGTGTACATGGCGCGTTATGAGGAGCGATATCCAATGTTCTCTGGGGAGTAATGCGGGATGCTTGGTTTCGTAAGACACTAAGGCGTTGTCTGCGCGGCCACCAACTCTGACGATGCCATCTGAATCTGTGTAGGGACTTAGATTCTTTAACTTTCCTTTCATGAGACGGTCTTTCAGACTTTTCTGACTCTCTTTGATCCAATGATTCTCTGCGCTTTCCAGCTCTTCTGGCGACAGGGGCCCTTCTTTAGGCTTCATGTTATTTTCCTCTGGTGCTTTGTTCTTGTTACAGCTTTCGCGCAAATTCCAAACTAATCTTAGTATGTAAGCTGTCACTCTGAGTAATCTTCGCCAGCTTGAAAACTTAGTACAATCAATAGGGCTTTCCTCTTTGGCAGGGTTGGACACTGCATGAATCTTGCGGGATTCTCCTTCTACTTCGGATTGATCAACATTTGATGAATCTTGCGGCCACTCTTCTTCCGGTAAACAAAGAAACTTTGGTCCGTGCTTCCACCTCTCAACCAAACTTGTCGCTGGTATGCCACGAGAAACATCGTCAGCCACGTTAAGCTCTCCGGGAATATGTCTCCACTGGGCTGGGTCTGTATTGGACTGGATTTCACCAACTCGGACTGATACGAACGGCTTAAACGTCCGTGCTTCGCTGCAGATCCATGCTATGACTATCTTACTATCCAGGAACAGAACGGTCTTTTCAAATTGGAAGCGGCATTGTTCCACAATGGTCTTACACAGTCTCGATGCCAAAACTGCACCTTGCAGTTCGAGGCGAGGAATGGTCAATCTTTTCAGAGGTGCTACTCTTGATTTCGCTGCAATGAACCGCAAGTCGTACTTTCCGTTAGACAGCTGCCATCGAGCGTATGCGCAGGCGCCGAAGGCATCCTCCGAGGCATCAGAAAAAACACAAAGGACAGGTAGACCAACTGCATTGGGTGGCGTGAGACATCTATTGAAACTTATGCCATTCAGGCTCAACATCTCTTGAAACAAGTTTTTCCACTTGTCCTGAATTTCCATGGGTAATTCATCATCCCACTCAATTCCACGTTTCCACAGCTCTTGTAATCCTATCTTAGCTTTGATGAGAAATGCTGATGCGAAGCCTATTGGGTCATAAATCCGAGCTATGTTGCTCAGGATCTGTCTTTTCGAGAGCTGTATCGGTGCTTGCGAATAATGAGACCAAGGTTTTACTTTGTACGTCAATACATCTTCCTGGCTGTTCCAGACAACTCCCAGTACTTTCTCTTCACCATCTCCTTGGAGAATTGCTGCTGCTTTGGTCTCTGCTAGGTCTGTGTTGGTTTTCTTGGCTTTGTTATACAGCCAACCTTTGACTTTGAAACCTCCAGTCTCGAGTACCGCGTCAATGCTCTTTGTCAACTCTCGTTCTTCTTCTTCGGTGCGGACAGAATCGCATATATCGTCCATGTATGTGTTTTCTTTGAGAACCTTTGCTGCTTTCGGGAAAACTTCTTTTGCTTCGTCTGCCGTCTTTCGTAGCGCTGTTTGAGCCATCGCAGGGGCTGGTTTGTCTCCGAAGGTTACCACTGTCTTGACGTAAACATCTGGCGCGCGATCTGTCTCTAAGTTTCTCCAAAGGAGCCTGTGTACGTGCTGGTCTGCTTCTGGAATGCGGATCCTGTGGTACATCTTAGAGATGTCTCCAATAAAAGCAACTGCATTTTCTCTAAACCTTAGGACAACTCCAAATAAATCGTTTAACAAGTCCGGTCCTTTCATCCAGTAGTCATTTAACCGGTGTCCTTGGAATACTGCTGACGAATTAAAGACGATGCGCACTGGTGTGCTTTTGCTTTCCGGTCTGAATACTGCGTGATGGGAAATGTAGTGAACGGGGCCTTTGTATTCTACTAATTCCTTTTCAGACAGCTTTCGGGAAAATTCCATTTCACTCATCTCCACCATTTGCTTGTTGTACGCCTGGGCATGTTCAATGTTTTTCATGAGTCGACGCTCAGTTGCTTCTAGCTTTTTGGTGGCTTGTGACTTGTTGTCGGGCAGAAGGGCAGGATCCTTTTTCCACGGATACAATACCATCCATTGGTTTCCAACTTTCTGACAGGAACTTTCAATTATCTTCGCCTCTTCTCTCTCTATTTGACTTAGCCGGTCTGCAGCGCACAGGCATGGCGTAACAGCTACCCCCATTGCTTCAGTCGTCCAGAAATCCGACAGATCTTCAGGCGTTGTATACTTGACGTAGAGTATACTGTTGGTTTCGCGAGTGTCTCCTGGCGTAGCTCCAAATATAACCCATCCTAGAGGGGAGTGTCTTGCCACCAGGTGTCCGGCCTGTCTCGTTTCACCTGTGTGCATGCGAGCGTGGTCAATTCCAATGAGTAGGTCGACTGGCCCTTTACCACGGTAAACATTTTCATTCCTCAGACTTAGCACTTCGGCAATATCCTTCGTCTTGACTTCCACTATGTCCTCACTGATACAGGGGATACCGATCGCCTTTATGGAAAATGTTTTCCGGTTCTCTAACGATGTGACTCTAACTTTGTACGCCTTTGTTGTCATCTCTTCTTCCTCTCCACCGACTTTGGTTATGGTTATTGAGACGTGTTTTCCCTCCAATCGCAGGTTTTCAGCGGTGTCAAGGCGTATTAAGCTGATTTGCGCTCCTGAATCTAACAGGATGTTTCCATGTTTGTACAAACCGTCTCGGCCTTCAATGCTTGCGGAGATAACTGGCAGTAAAGCTCCTGACTTCTCGGTCATCGATGCAATGTTTGCCCTAACATTGATTTCAGGCTTCTTGTGTAAGAGGGGATGATGGTATTGGCTGCACTGTATACCGTCCTCTTTCTCTGTACACTGCTTTCGTCGACTGCAGGGAGACAGCTTGTGGTCTCTTCCAGCTCTCTTTAGACAACTGTAACAGGCATGATTTTCTTGCGCAATCTTGAGGCGATTCTCAGGATCTAGGGCCAAAAATTTCTGACATTCGTCTGTCCAGTGCGTCTGGGTTTTGCAAATCCAGCATTTGTTGCGGATACCATTGGTTTCATCTTTATTTCCTGTTGCTACATGGTGGACGCTATGATAGGTGTTACTTGTTCTGATCGGGGCTGTCACTCTCATTCTGGACTTCATCTCTGCGGTCATCCAAGTCATTAGGCTCAACAGCGTTGCAGGCTGCTTTGTTTTCTCCAGATCTCTTGACCACACTTTCCTATCGTCAACGCACATCTTCTGTTCGATAATTGACAGCATGTGGCTGTTGTCCATGTCGCTCGGTAAGCCTACTTCTCTTAGCGTGTTGTAACATCGCCTTACAAGGTGCACCAACTCACAGAATCGCGCGTCTTCACCGTCACGGATTGGTCGGAACTTCACTATATCTTGCGTTATCGTATCGGATACAAATCTGGGATCAGCGTAAATGGAATCCAAGTATTCCCATGCAGCATCATAATCGGAACCAATTCCCTTTATAAGCTCAAGCGGTCTCCCTTGTAGACAAGTGCGCAGGTATGTTAGACAGTCACGCTTACTGTACCTCGCTTCAATCGCGTGTTTGAAATCTGCTCTGAAGATCGCGTATTCTCTTACATCGCCGGAGAATTTAGGCATTTTAGGCTTTTCCATTTTGAAGCCACACGTTTCTCTTTGCACCACTCCATTGCTCCCATTCACGTCTCGGCTGTTATCTACTACATTAACTACTTGAGTGTCGTTCGAGGAACTATTTTCCTCTGTAGCTAAATTATTACTTGTTATCTCACTACTTCTCTGAATACTACTCTCACTTAACTCACTACTACTTAAGTTCTTAAGTCTGTTCTCATTGTCACTGGATCGGCTTTCTTCAACTTGAAATTCCTTTTCCAAGTCTTCTGTACTTTCTAAATACAGTTTTGCATGAATCTCTAAACTCATAAACGCGTCTTGGCTTTCCGCAAGCCAAGCTTCTTGCTCTTCAAATTCATTGTCGTCTTCAATCAGCTGCGTAAACTCTTCATGCTTGACTACAAGCGCTTCGTACGCTTCTTGCACTTTAGAAAGAAAGTCTCTTACCTCCTGTCTGGTTCGCTTACTTTCTATGAGGTAGCGTAATGACTTTCCTGCTCTTGTAAGCGCTGCTTTTGCATTTCGTCTCTTTATCTTTGCTTCTTTCAACAGGTCGGCCATTTCTTCAGGAACTCCCGGTTAGCAGTTTTCTTTATCTCGTAGAAATCGAATGATATGTTCCGTCGGACAAATGACCACACTTTACGCCAATATGGAGAAAACTGTATTGTAACGATTTAATTCGATCTAAGGTACAAAGCAAACTGTGTTGGCACATGGCCTTACAAGGATACAAATCAATCGGTAACCAAGCTAAAACAATCGCAAATTAAACTTACTTCTTTGACTCCATCCTGGCGTAACTTATACTTCATAAACTTGAAACAGGTTAGCTTTCTCGATACATCGTAAAACAGGTTAGCTTTCTCAATACATCATAATTCAGGTTAGCTTTCTTAACGCCTGGTTAGCTTTCTTAACACCTGGTTAGCTTTCTTCTCCAACTGTAAAAAATACACGCGACACTACGCGACTCAATGCACGCGTCACTTAACAATTTTAACGGCTGGCGCGCGCGCAACATAAACCGAAACATAGCGCGTGCCAAACTTAACTAAATTCTTTTTCGCTGATTTCTGTTCATCAGAACAGAGATTACTTTGATGTCACGCAATTGGGAAATGCTAGGGATAATCTAGGTAAGCTGAAGCAAACTGTCTAGGTGCACATGCGGCATGGTATCAACAAGAATTTTGCAGAAATTTTAGTCCTAGCAAAGAAATGATAAGTGCAGCAAAAGTGAATGAGAGAACTATGCTACGTCTTTCCTTTTCTTTTAAACTCCTGTTTGTGTTGTGGGTTGCCTAATACTCTACAGATGGGTAAAATAAAGCACTCAGTACTGCATTTTCTTTCAGATATATTTATTAAAATTGTTGGAAATTGTTCCAGAAATTGTTGGAGATGGCATTTCGGAAACCCTAAATTTCAAAATTTTCTGTGGGATATGCCCCCAGACCCCCTAGTTTGGGGCACCTTGGCACACAATACATTCTTTGTGTGGGTACACCTTCAAAATCTCAGGCTATGCCCCTGACTTCTTATATCTCTACTCTACAGCGTGGATTATACAAGAAGTGTGAAGAAACCCACTGCAGATTCAATATTATATAAACTATAATTCTTTACTCTGATTGGTGGTAATTTTGATGACTTAAATTTATCTTATGAAAAAAAAAACCAAACATGACCTGAGTGTAGGTAGGGGAAAAGGCATCTGTCCCACACATGCCAGCCATCTATTTGATATGCATAATTCAGGACATTTACATGTACTAGTAATAAATTTTAACTTTCTAACCAAATCAGACTGGATACAAATAGTATGAAGCATTTACATAGAAGTTGATCTGATTAACTGAACTCAGATTTGCTGAATACTGTAGCAAGAAATGTTTCCAGGTTTATGGTCTTTCGTCAGCTCAGCTGATTACATAGCATTTCAAAAGTCTGACAGCATGCAAGGGAAGGTTGTGATGCAGGTAACACTAAAAACAGTTGAAAGTTTCTCTGTGTTTCATAATTCTTAGATGTTCCTGAGAAGGCCAGCTTTAGAAGGTTACCATTTAATTGTTGCAGGTGTGTTTTCATGATTTAAATCAACTTTTCACTTGACTCGCTGCTCATAAACAATATTGGTGGAAACAATGGACATTGTGTGAGTGAAATCACATTATTCTTGCCTCGAAAGAGGTGAAATAGAACTTCATGAAAATTCCTCTGATCTTGTTATTATTTTTTATGTTATTCAGCCTTTCCATGCAGCCATTTGAACATCCACTCTGCACTAAAGATGGCATCATATTTGATTTGCTGTAAGTTACTAAAACTATTTTCTTCTTCTTCCACACTTGGTTAAATAAAGTGGTGGACAGGATTGCTGATTTTGACAGCATTTCTGACATATTATTTAATATAAAACTAAGCTAATATATGTTTCTTCTCTTTACAGAAATATTGTACCTTATCTAAAAAAGTATGGGAAAAACCCAGTCACAGGAGAAGTATGTAAAATGATTATCTGACGATTCATAATAAAAGGCATATCTATTTCTTTGGTTAAGTAGAAGGAGAATCCCGCAAGATTCATGCAGTGTCCAACCCTGCCAAAGAGGAAAGCCCTATTGATTGTACTAAGTTTTCAAGCTGGCGAAGATTACTCAGAGTGACAGCTTACATACTAAGATTAGTTTGGAATTTGCGCGAAAGCTGTAACAAGAACAAAGCACCAGAGGAAAATAACATGAAGCCTAAAGAAGGGCCCCTGTCGCCAGAAGAGCTGGAAAGCGCAGAGAATCATTGGATCAAAGAGAGTCAGAAAAGTCTGAAAGACCGTCTCATGAAAGGAAAGTTAAAGAATCTAAGTCCCTACACAGATTCAGATGGCATCGTCAGAGTTGGTGGCCGCGCAGACAACGCCTTAGTGTCTTACGAAACCAAGCATCCCGCATTACTCCCCAGAGAACATGGATATCGCTCCTCATAACGCGCCATGTACACCAGTGTGGGCACACCGCGATAGCAACAACGGTAGCGAAAACAAGAAAAAGGTTCTGGATTCTGAAGGCCCACGATCTTGCGAAGTCAGTGAAATTTAAGTGTGTGATTTGCCGTGAAATGCAAGCGAAAGTAGAGTCTCAAGTCATGGCCGACTTACCTGAATGCCGTTTGGCACCGTTGACACCGCCGTTTTATCACACGTCTTGTGATTACTTTGGCCCGTACAATGTTAAATTGGTCGCAACAAGACTACCAAGTGCTATGGTGTCATATTCACATGTTTAAATACTCGAGCAGTTCACCTGGAGTTGGCAGTAGACTACTCAACGATGGAGTGGTGCAAAGAGAAACGTGTGGCTTCAAAATGGAAAAGCCTAAAATGCCTAAATTCTCCGGCGATGTAAGAGAATACGCGATCTTCAGAGCAGATTTCAAACACGCGATTGAAGCGAGGTACAGTAAGCGTGACTGTCTAACATACCTGCGCACTTGTCTACAAGGGAGACCGCTTGAGCTTATAAAGGGAATTGGTTCCGATTATGATGCTGCATGGGAATACTTGGATTCCATTTACGCTGATCCCAGATTTGTATCCGATACGATAACGCAAGATATAGTGAAGTTCCGACCAATCCGTGACGGTGAAGACGCGCGATTCTGTGAGTTGGTGCACCTTGTAAGGCGATGTTACAACACGCTAAGAGAAGTAGGCTTACCGAGCGACATGGACAACAGCCACATGCTGTCAATTATCGAACAGAAGATGTGCGTTGACGATAGGAAAGTGTGGTCAAGAGATCTGGAGAAAACAAAGCAGCCTGCAACGCTGTTGAGCCTAATGACTTGGATGACCGCAGAGATGAAGTCCAGAATGAGAGCGACAGCCCCGATCAGAACAAGTAACACCTATCATAGCGTCCACCATGTAGCAACAGGAAATAAAGATGAAACCAATGGTATCCGCAACAAATGCTGGATTTGCAAAACCCAGACGCACTGGACAGACGAATGTCAGAAATTTTTGGCCCTAGATCCTGAGAATCGCCTCAAGATTGCGCAAGAAAATCATGCCTGTTACAGTTGTCTAAAGAGAGCTGGAAGAGACCACAAGCTGTCTACCTGCAGTCGACGAAAGCAGTGTACAGAGAAAGAGGACGGTATACAGTGCAGCCAATACCATCATCCCCTCTTACACAAGAAGCCTGAAATCAATGTTAGGGCAAACATTGCATCGATGACCGAGAAGTCAGGAGCTTTACTGCCAGTTATCTCCGCAAGCATTGAAGGCCGAGACGGTTTGTACAAACACGGAAACATCCTGTTAGATTCAGGAGCGCAAATCAGCTTAATACGCCTTGACACCGCTGAAAACCTGCGATTGGAGGGAAAACACGTCTCAATAACCATAACCAAAGTCGGTGGAGAGGAAGAAGAGATGACAACAAAGGCGTACAAAGTTCAAGTCACATCGTTAGAGAACCGGAAAACATTTTCCATAAAGGCGATCGGTATCCCCTGTATCAGTGAGGACATAGTGGAAGTCAAGACGAAGGATATTGCCGAAGTGCTAAGTCTGAGGAACGAAAATGTTTACCGTGGTAAAGGGCCAGTCGACCTACTCATTGGAATTGACCACGCTCGCATGCACACAGGTGAAACGAGACAGGCCGGACACCTGGTGGCAAGACACTCCCCTCTAGGATGGGTTATATTTGGAGCTACGCCAGGAGACACTCGCGAAACCAACAGTATACTCTACGTCAAGTATACAACGCCTGAAGATCTGTCGGATTTCTGGACGACTGAAGCAATGGGGGTAGCTGTTACGCCATGCCTGTGCGCTGCAGACCGGCTAAGTCAAATAGAGAGAGAAGAGGCGAAGATAATCGAAAGTTCCTGTCAGAAAGTTGGAAACCAATGGATGGTATCGTATCCGTGGAAAAGGGATCCTGCCCTTCTGCCCGACAACAAGTCACAAGCCACCAAAAAGCTAGAAGCAACTGAGCGTCGACTCATGAAAAACATTGAACATGCCCAGGCGTACAACAAGCAAATGGTGGAGATGAGTGAAATGGAATTTTCCCGAAAGCTGTCTGAAAAGGAATTAGTAGAATACAAAGGCCCCGTTCACTACATTTCCCATCACGCAGTATTCAGACCGGAAAGCAAAAGCACACCAGTGCGCATCGTCTTTAATTCGTCAGCTGTATTCCAAGGACACCGGTTAAATGACTACTGGATGAAAGGACCGGACTTGTTAAACGATTTATTTGGAGTTGTCCTAAGGTTTAGAGAAAATGCAGTTGCTTTTATTGGAGACATCTCTAAGATGTACCACAGGATCCGCATTCCAGAAGCAGACCAGCACGTACACAGGTTCCTTTGGAGAAACTTAGAGACAGATCGCGCGCCAGATGTTTACGTCAAGACAGTGGTAACCTTCGGAGACAAACCAGCCCCTGCGATGGCTCAAACAGCGCTACGAAAGACAGCAGACGAAGCAAAAGAAGTTTTCCCGAAAGCAGCAAAGGTTCTCAAAGAAAACACATACATGGACGATATATGCGATTCTGTCCGCACCGAAGAAGAAGAACGAGAGTTGACAAAGAGCATTGACGCGGTACTCGAGACTGGAGGTTTCAAAGTCAAAGGTTGGCTGTATAACAAAGCCAAGAAAACCAACACAGACCTAGCAGAGACCAAAGCAGCAGCAATTCTCCAAGGAGATGGTGAAGAGAAAGTACTGGGAGTTGTCTGGAACAGCCAGGAAGATGTATTGACGTACAAAGTAAAACCTTGGTCTCATTATTCGCAAGCACCGATACAGCTCTCGAAAAGACAGATCCTGAGCAACATAGCTCGGATTTATGACCCAATAGGCTTCGCATCAGCATTTCTCATCAAAGCTAAGATAGGATTACAAGAGCTGTGGAAACGTGGAATTGAGTGGGATGATGAATTACCCATGGAAATTCAGGACAAGTGGAAAAACTTGTTTCAAGAGATGTTGAGCCTGAATGGCATAAGTTTCAATAGATGTCTCACGCCACCCAATGCAGTTGGTCTACCTGTCCTTTGTGTTTTTTCTGATGCCTCGGAGGATGCCTTCGGCGCCTGCGCATACGCTCGATGGCAGCTGTCTAACGGAAAGTACGACGTGCGGTTCATTGCAGCGAAATCAAGAGTAGCACCTCTGAAAAGATTGACCATTCCTCGCCTCGAACTGCAAGGTGCAGTTTTGGCATCGAGACTGTGTAAGACCATTGTGGAACAATGCCGCTTCCAATTTGAAAAGACCGTTCTGTTCCTGGATAGTAAGATAGTCATAGCATGGATCTGCAGCGAAGCACGGAGGTTTAAGCCGTTCGTATCAGTCCGAGTTGGTGAAATCCAGTCCAATACAGACCCAGCCCAGTGGAGACATATTCCCGGAGAGCTTAACGTGGCTGACGATGTTTCTCGTGGCATACCAGCGACAAGTTTGGTTGAGAGGTGGAAGCACGGACCAAAGTTTCTTTGTTTACCGGAAGAAGAGTGGCCGCAAGATTCATCAAATGTTGATCAATCCGAAGTAGAAGGAGAATCCCGCAAGATTCATACAGTGTCCATCCCTGCCAAAGAGGAAAGCCCTATTGATTGTACTAAGTTTTCAAGCTGGCGAAGATTACTCAGAGTGACAGCTTACATACTAAGATTAGTTTGGAATTTGCGCGAAAGCTGTAACAAGAACAAAGCACCAGAGGAAAATAACATGAAGCCTAAAGAAGGGCCCCTGTCGCCAGAAGAGCTGGAAAGCGCAGAGAATCATTGGATCAAAGAGAGTCAGAAAAGTCTGAAAGACCGTCTCATGAAAGGAAAGTTAAAGAATCTAAGTCCCTACACAGATTCAGATGGCATCGTCAGAGTTGGTGGCCGCGCAGACAATGCCTTAGTGTCTTACGAAACCAAGCATCCCGCATTACTCCCCAGAGAACATTGGATATCGCTCCTCATAACGCGCCATGTACACCAGTGTGGGC
>JAHPZR010012462.1:5000-27565 GCA_019787425.1 Platygyra sinensis | reverse complement strand
ATCGACATAACATGGTAAAACAACTCAACTAGTAGGAGGCAGACCAGTTAGCTATTGAGACGATTCCGCTCAAAGCTCGAGCAAACAGTTCAAAAATTATTTTCTAAAAATCTACTCGCAGAACATTAAATTTTTGAATAGTATTTAAAACCTCTCTCTGTAGTTCATTTTTCTAGGTCAAACCTCGTAGGAATGCTTTATGCCTGTGTCACTGGGTTTTCAACTAACGCTAAACGTCCGTTTTAATTGAATATGTATAACTTAATTTCTTTCGCGGGGTCGGGCCAGCTAGAGGGCTTAAATCTCGATAAGATCCTCTTGCTTTTCTTAAAAATCTTACTGTGCTATGAGATTTTTTGGTAACTTAATTTTTGCCATAATGTTGTGCGGAAATCATCTTAACTCTGAAGCGCACTGTGGACGAGGAGTTGAACAACACCCAGGTACAATGGCTAGAACGGGACCTGGACCAAGGACTTCTCGATTTCAAGTCCGGTACTCTTGCCCCTCGGTCATCTCATTAGATAACATTAATTTGCAAATACAACTGATTAGAAAAATGGGCGAAAGTGGACTACGAATACTTGATTCCATTGCCGTACCCAAATTTGCAATTAGCCAATCAAAAGCCGTGTCTACTGTTCTGATATCCTGCAATATCACCTCACTGACCTGATATGACTACGATATCACATGCTCACTTAGCTGATTTTGGCTACGGTAAATACCTCATCGCACCTTTTCGGTCAGCTTCTGTGGCTTATCAGGCTTGGGGTTAGTCTCTCCGTGGGTATTTTGCTTCGATTGCGTCTCGCTAAAATATGACATATCTCCAACCTCGTCCCCAAGGCTTTTCCCTTTAAAATTGAGAGGGGCGGGGAAAAGCCCTGAGAACGAGTTTGACCAAATTCACCATGCCGCCGAAGACAACAGAAAATAAACTTGATAAGGCAACTCCTACTCAATAAATTTTACTAACGAATTTATTAATAAGCAAGAATACTATGCAACCAGAAGCTAAAACTACTTCACGTTTTACATGTGTCGTTTTTCTTGGGGGAATCTCCACTGTGACTCGTAAATTATACTTCTTTTTTTTTTAGATAATCAGGAAAGGGATTTCAGCGAGCTATCTGTGACTTGATAAACGTTTGACACCAAACTGAAAAGCATAAATTACGACTAAGGAGTCATACATCGTGGCCATTTAAATGGCCATCAACCGAATATTTTCCGCGGGTTTGTCGTTCAATCTGTCCTCCCTCAGTGACGTCTTCTCCCTAAAAGCAGATATTTTATTACATTAGTTGCAAAACAAAGACAAAGTAACATCAGGTGGTTTTCACTTCTTTCCGTTCAGCAAAAACCCGCGTTTAAGAGCCTAGTGGTTAAGAAACCGTTGGCACTGAGTGGATGTCCCATTTCGAAAAACAGAGATTTATATAATACCCTGTTTAGCCAATCAAGATCAAGCAGGTTCTTATATGTGGGTTACAGTTAAATTATTAACTCTAAACAGGGAGGCAGCATTACGTTCTGTAATCATGTCGAGTTGATTTAGCTTATCATAAAACAGGACCAAAGACGAATTAATTCATTTTTCTGCTTATCAACAACTTTATCTCCTGCCTAGAAATTAACAACCATATAGAAGAACTTATTTGCCTGAATTGTCAATAACTTTCCCAAATTATAAGAAACTATTTTGCCAGATTGCAAAAAATGTAGGTTCTTATCCCCGAGATTTTACTGTATTCCATTCTATTCCCGTGCCATCTTCTCCAAACTCTTACCCACTAATGCCTTCCTTCTGCCATAGTGAACAGTGCTCCGGAGGAGTACTACTCACTAATATAGGCTAGATAGGTATGTTCGGCCCCATTGGGTGTGGCGTCTTGGACTTTTCTTCAGAATGAGGGTATCGATTTTTAGCCATGTTAGTCTCCAATACGATATGGTTTTTGTACTGCAGTTATAAGGCAGGTGGGAAACAAGGTATTTTATATTTTAAGTCAGGTCATAAACAGGGAAGGGAAAATCGCTGATTTGGGTTTAAATGGGCGGGTTTTGGGAGGCGGGTCGGGTGGAGTACCCCCCGGAGGGGCACAGTGTACAACAGCTTTTACTCACCGTTTCCTTTTCCGACGATAGAAGACGACGATGATGATGATAGCGACCAGACACAGAACTCCGAGAAGAACGCCGAGAACTATCAGCGCGTACTTGCGGGTGGAGCTGAGAAGGCCTGACCCGGCCCAACATCCACCCGCCCAGTCGTCGATGGATTTCTGGCGCCACGTCCACCATTAACAAACTTAAAATGTCATGAGGATAACGTCATTCCCGACGGCTTTCGTCCGGGGTCTTAACAGCTAGCCTTGCATTCAACAGTCTCATTCCCTCCCATGATTTGGGGTAACCTTGCAGAATGATTATATCAACGGCCTGGAAACTGGGAAACATTTTTCGGTTTTTTGTTTTCGTGTTCCTGGATAATAAAGATAAAATGGAAACAATAAAACAGAATTATCAAAAAGAATCTAATGGCTCAATAAATAAAGAGATTGTAAACTGTGTATCTCCTGTGGTTTAGACACTGAATTGGGACATTTTGGAGGCCGTCCTATGGGACTTGCTTTGTTTAGGTCACCGTCAAAGGTAGGAAGAAAGCAAACCAATGTGTGTCACGATTCTGAAGCTAGTGAATTTTATAGGATGTTCTTTAATAGTTTTCCAAGTAGATACGGCTCGATGGAAGAGCACGTTATGACTTGATACCGTGGATAAATAAAGAATACCTACCTTAGGCTAGCTAATGTTCTAATGCTTCATTTACAAACGTGAAGTTCTTGAAATCGTTTTCCAAGTTTAATGTGTCGTCTTCGTGCAGCAGAGAAAGGACTGGGTCCTCGCTTGTAAAGTAACTGTCAAAATTTTTAACATCCGTTCTTGAATGCTATGAAGAAAACCAGTAAAACAGGATTGATGGCAAAGTTGATTGAAGCTAGATTTTCGGATTGAAAAGTTCGGATTTTTTAACTATCTACAGCTTGTAACACATAAGAAAAAAGAAAGGAGTAGATAATTAAATAAATAAATAAACAAATACATAAATAAATAAATAAATAAATAAATAGAAAAATGAATAATAAATTATAACACAAAATAAGGTAAGTAACAACGTTTCTCTCACTATTATGGGCTTGAAAGGGGGTTCTATCTGTCTCGCCTCTAACTTGACCCAGTCCATCTCCCTGAAGAATGCATGATCCACAATGCTTTGCTCCCCGCTGGCTGTGCAGCCGAGCCTATCTTCACTGTCCTTTGTCAAAAACTGCAAATCAATGAAATTAATAAATATCGGTCTGCTTGAACTGAATTGCTTTGATATCATCCTGAGGAAACATAACTTTAACAGCCTTATAAGAAAAACGAAAGGAACACGCCTTAAGTCCAGGCTATTAGCGTTCTTTCCTGCACCTCAGTTCTTTCCTAGCGTTCTTACCTGTACCACATTGAAGCTAGTAAGCTGCTTGCTAGTCTATTTTTCTCTTAGAGCCTTTTTAGCACAATTTTATCACCACAGAGGCTTGAAATGCCGGCGCATGCAGTTGACATACAACTTGTTCCAAAATTTTAGTGTTCTTTTGAATACTTACAAATTAGCCCTCGTTGCCTCGTTCTTAAACTCGAAATTCAAAGGAATATTTTCTTTTAAACGAAGCAACAAGGGCTAATTTGCAAACAAACAAAAGAAAACTAAAACAGCGGCCATTTTGGAATAAGGTGTATAGGCTTTTATAAATTGTGCCAGCGTAATTTTTTGCATGATTTGAGAAAACTGGCAAAATTTCTCCCATTTTTAAAACGCATCACTGCTAGCATAATTCACATATTTTTAACAATTATTGGATGAGGTTTTTGTGATAACCCTTACCGAGACCTTGATTATTCTGGATATCACAAAAACCGAATCTAATAATTGTTTTATTATACATTGACAAAAAAAAACGTACAGGCTTCTGATTTGTGTTGTTGGACTTATTTGGCACGGTTTTGACGAGCACAGTTTTTTTAAAAAAGTAGCATAATTTAGAAAAAAAAGAACGGCATAAGTTCAGCACAATTTGGCCCAAAAAACAACAACAACAACAACTAATGCCGCAGTGCTTGCCCGTAAGAGATCTAGGTTCAAGAAGGCGTCGAATTTTTCTTCTCGGCTTATGACTCCTTAGCAGTTTCTTTAACTAGGTTCACCTGCTGAAAGGATCAGGAGGTCGTATCACTATTTTCTTACCCCTTGAAGAATTTCAAAAGCTTCCAATGAGATCGACAAAGGATAGAACACATCCTCGTTAAGAATAGCATTAAATATGTCAGTCACGTTTAATCCTGGAAAAGGAAGCTGACAAGAAGAAGAACTGTTAGTACTCGTATTGATTTGTCCCGTTTGCTATGTACGGAACAGTTCGTTTCGTAGGATCGATGATCAACCGCTGTTCATGAAAGAAGCCCACGCTCCCTAGCTCCCTTTTTTCTCGCGGAGGAATCTTTAATCTGGACAGGACTCGAGAGCTCGGCGAATATAGAGCCTATTTTCTGCGAATTCATTTCCAATGCTGTATCTGATTGGCAATCACTACGTTCAAAAACAGCTTGTATCCGGTGTCATGCGAGTCACAATCAGACTTGGCCAAAAACCAACGCACGCGAGCTGGCACATTCAACAAGTCCTTTGAAATGAGATGTTCATACCATACCTCAAACAACATCATCAGGTACATGAGAACTCCTAACGACCACCAATCCACAGAGAAGCCATAAGGCTTTCGGTTAAGTATCTGACATCAAAATAATACGCGGCGTAATTAGTTAAGGTTAGGACTACTGACATTAGAACCTGAGAAAAACTTGTTCTTTGCTTTTGAAAAGACTTGGTGTAGCATGGAAAACAGAATAAGGCAGAAATGTGAATAACAGTGACAGTCTGAAAGTTTTAGCAGGATTCTTATGAGCTCTGAGAACACATTTGAATCATGAGAAATTCATGAAAGCGATTTTATGAATAGCAACATCTACTATAAGCAAGCATCTGAGCATGTCAAGGCGGAAAAAGATGTGAGAAAAGGGTAACCTTAAAAGCTTTGAGTGAAAGAGATTAATTTAATATTCTGTACGAGATATACGCTATTTGTACTGAAGTTAAGCCGAAAACTCCTAGGAACGAATGAAACGCGCTAGAAGCTCAGAGCTTGACTGAGCCATCAAAGAGAACCAATTGTAACTAAAGGCTTCAAACTTACCTCAGGTGCAATGTACACTGGACTCCCTACAACGGTCTTTGTTAGGTCGCCAGGCCCCATACCTTCCTTACAAAGTCCAAAATCAGCCAACTTAATATGACCATCTTTGTCTACAAGGATGTTTTCGCCCTTTAAATCTCTGTAGGAAAAAGAAACTAGCTAATTTTAGCTTCAGAAATTAAAAACCAGACAGACATGTTGGAGTAGAATTCTGGCGCGTTTAGCGTCATTACTTTTTGAATAGAAAAGATCAACCTGTGGAAGCTAACGCGCACAAAAAATTGCCTTGAACATTCAGAATTGGGTTTGACTTAGAATCTGATTGGTCAAGAACATTATATCTTCGCTCTGGTAAGTTAGAAAATGTTACACTCCCAGAAAACTTCTTGAGTAAAATAGGCGGTTAAAGAGAAAATCGCATCTCTGGGTTCAAAAAGAATGACATTTCTCACCTGTAGATAATACCTTGTCCATGAAGGTATCGAAGCGCCAGAACAACCTCAGCGGCGTAGAAACTAAATGTGAAATTAGAGAAGTGAAAAATACAAGTAATACGAACTTAAGACATAAAAAATTCCAAACAGGACAAGGAATGAAAACAGTGTTTATAGCCTGCAGAGCAAGTGTTTTCCGCTTGTTCACGAGTTATCGGTATTAACTCTCTATCGAGTAGATTCACCGCCATGTTGCATTAGAAAAAGTTGGAGGGAAGGGTGAGGTGAGGGGAGGGTAAAGAAGAGACGAAACGCCGTATTTTTCCTTCCCTTTCCCCTTAGCTTTCCCTGTTACTCCTCTTTCAGTTTTAAAGCCCCAAACGAACAATTGCAACATTGTTGAGCGCAACATGTCACGCGCGTCTGGCTACCCTGTTGCAACGTGCTTCGACATGCTGTGTGTTGTTGGCTCAAGTTTCAAAATGGTCAACAACACTCAATTGTCACAACTGGTTTCACATTTTACGTGTCTCTTTTTTCGGGGGGGGGGGGGGGATCGTATGTTATCGTGAGTCCAAATGAATGTGTGGTATTATACGTTAGAGTAAGTAAGTAAAGTGATTTCAGCGAGCTTTTTGTGGTTTAAATAACATTTGTTACCTAAATGAAGAGTGCAAACGGACTAAAACCCCGGCCACCTGATCGCGACATTCAAAGCAATATATCGCAACATTCCTGCTTGCAGCATGCTGCGCGCGTTTGACCATGCTGTTGTAACGTGTTGGATGTTGACTCCAGGTTGACCATTTTTAAACTTGAGCTACCAACACTCAACATGTCGCAAAAAGCCCAACAGGTCACAAGAGGGTAGCCAGACCCTTGCAACATTTAGTAGTGTTGCCCCCAACAATATTGCGATATGTTGCGCTGAAATGTTGCGATCACGTGGTCGGGGCTTAACCCACACTCCCTAGGGGACCCTTTCCACTCCCCCTAAGCCTTTTCCGAGTTTGAATCTAAGATGGCGCTCGCTTGATTAAATTGCTCTTGCTCCCTAAAAATGCGCCCTTACTGCAGGCTACAGTGTTTACGGCTGTTGGATTATACTGAGACGCTTACCAAGATCTCTTTTCACCAAATCCTCTTTCTTTACAAATCAGTGACATCAGTTCGCCACCACTAACGAATTCCATCACGAGAAACAACCGATTCTGAAAAAGAATTGCTACAATCCCGTTGATGCTCTCATATAATTGCCACCATTGTTCATAACAAAAATCATAAACTCGAGTCATAACAAGCTTTAAGAAAGTTAAGAAATATACTGATTAATTGAGCATTGGGAATATTGAGAAAGGCAAGAAATACATTGCAGTCAGCTCCTCTCACGTGATGAAACACCTTAGCTGACTCAATAGGCCCTTTGCAGGATCCGGTCACATGGTGCAGAATAAATTATGCTAAGACGCAAGCTAGGCAGCGGGACTTTTAAAACAAAGGGAATGCCGGGTTGAACTGATACGAGTTCCTTTGTTTTAAAAGTCCCACTACGTTATTTGCGTCCCAGCATAATTTATTCCGTACCATGTGACAGGATCGTGCAAAGGGCCTATTAAGGACGTTCGCGCCCAAAAACTTCCCACGTACAGATTTTTTTAAAACTCTGACTGCAGGTAGAAAATGACAAGATTAGATTAAAAACGTAAAAAAAATCGGGGGTCACCGAACTCGTTTTGAAGATAAGGCGTAGCTCAGACCATAGCATTTCTAGGGTTTCTAGTCATTCGACGCGATTCTGGCCGGTTTCATTACTATCGGCAAATACTTAAGGTATCAGTGTACCCCAAATGACCATCATTCTTTGGCGCCGCTTTACGGTCGGACGGTTGACGCAAACCCTACTAAAGTATATATTTTCTGAAAGCTTAATAATTGTAGATTACGACGGTTTATTCGCTAAAGTAAAAAAAAATTAAGGTTTCCCGAATATAGTGCGTTATTTCTCGAGGTATAGAGGTTCACAAATCAAGTTCGTTTCCAGTCGGATTTGAGTGGGAGAACGCGATTAATATCGCTATGTCTTCTTGATACCTTTCTCTAAAAAACGGTGTCGGGAAATTTTGATTACTTGTCTGGTTTGTTTCTGGCACGCAGTTAAACTTTGAAAGGTTAAAAAACATGCATTCTCTTCACTAAAATAGTCATAACTTTTGAGAGAAGCAAAAAATAAAAATTCCCCGACACCGTTTTTTTGCCCGATTATCGGACAACGTTCTCTCCAAATTTCAGCGAAAAACGTTGCAAATTCGCCGGAAACGAACTCAAAATGTGCGCTTCACTCGCTGAAATTTTCGTTTCGAGATATGTTGGAAAATATACTTTAGGGCGTTCTTCCGGTGTAATGAGATAATTACATAACATGTCAGAAAATTAATGACCTGTTGATGGATCAAGTGAAGGATTATTTTACTTTAACAATAGAGCTCATATCAATTACCAGGCGGGAAATATCTTTTGCGAGATCTGATTTCCGCCGCTCGCGCAACAAGGTTTGTAAGGACTGAATAATTTTCGTTCAAATTTTCGTTTTCTTTCACATTCCTTCTACTGAACGAAACAGCTTGAGAGATGCCGAAGACAGGGAAAAAGCGTTTGCGTAAACAAGGGAAATCGGAAACCTTCGGAGATGTACGCGTGCAGATATCGATCAAGAAGTTACAACTTCGAACGGCAAAAGCGCTTAGGAACTTATGATCAGAGAAATGTACATTCCTCGACAGGCAATCCTCGTTTTGACAGGACACGATCCAATATGAACCAAGCCCGGATCTTGCAAAAACATTCTCCAACAAAGTTACATCTGCGTGACAAAACCGACAAGAAACTGGTTTCAGGAGATTTTCTTGCAGGCGATCGTCGGCAACAGTTGTTCGAGCAACCAACTTTTGCCATGACTCTTGTGAGTCCGGTTCTGCGGGTTTGTCTTTGCCTTTGCCTTCAGTTTTCGCCCGGCTAGCACTAACGGTATCGTTCTCCCATCGATTTTGCCGGTTCTTGATCACTAGCCGCAAACACATCACCATCGTTAACGAATGAAATTGAACCCTTTTTCCTCTTTGAGGGTTTCTTGAGAACTTCGCACTAGCAAAAGGACAAGAACTTTTGCGTTTTTTCTTCGAAGACATGGGATAGATATAGGCTATTAAATTTATAGTCTACAAATTAGAAAACACTCGAAGTAGCACATCGACGACCAATATCTTAACCCTTTAGTGCCCAAGGGGCCTCCCTTTGACGAGTAAAATCGTCTGGCGTTAGACAGAGTAAAATCTATAAGTCACTATCGGGCATTAAAGGGTTAAACACAAACGTATGAAAATTGAACAACATCGCGTCTGTCACGCGAGCTTTTAATGCAAATTTACTCTCGTGACGAAGTGTCGACAGGGTGTTGACAACTATCAATTAGAGATAATTAATGGAAAGAAACGTTTTTCGTTAATAACTTAGCTTAGAATTAATCTTTTTTCATAGAATTTTCTTTAAATGAAAGATTGCAATAACATCTATCTGAAAAATCGAAAAACAATTTTTTGGAAAAATGATCAAATTTGGGGTACACTGATACCTTAAGTTGAAGAATCATAGCTAAGTTATGTGTGTATAACACAGCATATATAGGCCTATTTGATAGATCTTAGCTACATATGTCATTAAATCAGCTAGAATTAGCCTTAAATAATACAACTTTAAGTTACGCACACCTGTAGCCATGTACCATTTCGACCCTACTTGAATAGTACATGAGAAATAATTAAAACTTCCCACCTACAGCTTTTTTTTTTTGCTTTTTAGTATAATGGAAAGAATCACAAAAGGAAGTGATCCGCCGAAAAAAAGTGGAGGTCACCGAGCATCCAACAAAAATATTTGCACACAAAGTTAACGCAAAGGTCATCAGCTCTATGTTTTGTTGAGTTTTTGACTCGGTGCGCGCGCTTGAAAATGACATGGCACGCGTGGCCAATGAATAGCGTGCGCACTAGAGATGCGAAGTAGCAAGGACGCGAACGTCCTTAAATTAAAAATAACCTGCTTTTAGGCGTTCTGTTTTACTCCTTTTTTGTCGTTCGCCGCGAAAAAAGAACACCTGATTGTAATTTGCATGAAAAGGCCTGACTGACTGCAATCTTGTGTTTCGTAGAATTTTCATTATATTGGGTGTTCTGTCTGTGTTTGTTTGTTTGTTTTAGATTATTTTACGCATCGTTTGATTTTTTTTTAAGTGAAGAAGTATTTGGCATAGTTTAAATTATTTTGTGCAAGAAATAGTAAGTGGCCTTCTTCTTGTTAACATGGCCTAATGTCGGTAACTCTCGACAGAGTTTGGTAAATTCAACATAAATCAGGTATATCCTGGCCGGCTGTGTTGACTTTTATAAACAACGTTTTCAAATTCTCCTAAGTGTTCAAGTCTTGTAAAACATTAAGATGTAAAATGTTCTTTCGGCGCGTTCACACTACGCGGAGAAAATCGAAAACAGGTTAACGTTTATGTGTGGACGGAAAACATTTTAAAGACGGAGCTTCTTGAAAACAGTGGCGTCACGATAGTCATATAGAGTCCCTGCCCGAGTTTGCTTCAAAAACAAATCTAAATTGACCGGTGATTATTGAGTTTTCAAATTTGTCCAGCCTAGTGTAAACGAAAACATCTGACGGGTTTAAGAATAACGACGCCGTTTTCAAATTTCTCCAGTGTAGCGTGGACGAAGCCTTTATGGTTTTTGTCAGACAATTACCGCAGTTTGGAAGGCGGAATGGAGAGCTGTTAGAAAAGGATAACCGGATGCTAAAGCCAACACTCTCCTCTCTGTGAATACTTGTTTCGGCACATTAACATTCTTAGCCGTCCTTTTCTTGATAATAGTTTTCACGGCAAAAACCTGGTCACTGCCCTTCTTTTCTGCCAACATGACCTGGTAAAAAAGCCAAATACCAAATTAATAATTTCAATTGTAATCTCAGTTGACATAAAAGAGATCATCAGTGCAACTCTGCATCTAGTTTGTCTTTGGACAAACGGAAAAAAACCGTCACCATTTCGTAGACCACCTCCAGCCAGTGCACACTAATGTCTGATGGTGTGCAATGGCTTAGCCAATCAGATCACAGCATTTGCCTTAGTGTACTCGTAAAATTCTACTAATTCATGAAAGTTTTCAATGGCTATACCCCGACTTTTAGTGACAGTTTTCTATACGGTTTTCAGGGTTAAACTCTTACCTTGCCAAAACCACCTTTACCCAATACTTTGAGAAAGGTGAAGTCGATAAGGGAATATTTCCTCTGTGGAATCTTGACTTCAGGAGAAATTTCAACCTTATCAGGCGAACTGTTATCTCTGTTATCTCCTAAGGAAAGAGAAACGTTAATCATTAAAGCTATCAAAAATTGTCAGCCAGTCACTCGCTCAAATCCTCCTCAATCAATACTATTCTTGTCTAAATTCTTTGCTTAATATAACCTCTACTCTTAAAAGTCCTTTTGTTTTCTGAGGGTTAAAGTTTCCAGGGAAGGGATACTCAACTAAATGTCTAAATGGTTCGGTGTGTGTCGCGAAGAGTTTTTAAGACGTAAACACAAATCGAAAAATAACACCCCCTTCAAGGAAAAACATGCAGAAACTAAGAATAACGTTATTGGGTCAACTTTATTTCGTTTCTAAAGCGTTGAAAGCATATAATTTGTTTTTCGTCCAGCTGGCCATTTACGCACTTGAAATTTAGTCGGGGGCTAAAGAGATCGAGAACTTCAAAAACCATACCCTCTTCAGCACCGCAATTTAGCAGGTTGAGATAGTATGAAAACCCCTCAGGCTTGTAACGATCAGCTAAAACTAGGGAATATACGAGATTAAATATTCGCCGCCAATTTTCAAAACTGCGCGTGTTGTGAAAAAGATTTGAACGATAATCATGCGAAACACAATAGCCTCCATCTGGTTCGAACATATGCTCGGATATTTGTCCTTGGGTTGCATTATCTGTTCCTCAAAGCTCAACGGAAAACTGTTCGCTTCTGATTGTCTAACTGGAACTCAATGGTTACCTCATTCCTGCACACGAAGTGTTTTTTTTTTTTTTAAACTAAAAGTTGGACAACTGCTAGGTTTTACCAGCAAAGACTTCATATTCCATCTCAAGCCTCGATTTGAAGGAGGAACAGCTCTCTCTAAATAGTAATGGTTATATTTACCTGGCCTTCTTTGTTTGAGAGATTTTCTCGTTGCACTGTGCCACTGAAATAAAAACGAAGAATTCAGTCGATATGTTAATCATAAACACATATCTGAAGAAGATATGAAAAAAATACAACAACTACAACACGCTAACCCAGAAGCCTCAAAGATATAACACAAGTCAGAATATTGAATAGCTTACCTTCCAAGCTTATCAACCAAGCTGCTATTTCTGTCATTCTCCTGAGGAGGGAGAAACGTAACTAAACTAAACAGTTTTGGAAAAATATAAGCTATCCTCGCACTCAAATTCTCCCAACTTTACTATCCTTGTCTAACTTTTTTGGTTGTTATAACCTCTTATCTTAAAAAGGCATATTGTTATATGAAGGCTAAAGTTTCCAGGCGCGGGATACTCCACTAAATTTCGGGTAGATGTGTAAGGTTCTTAAGGAAGTAAACACAGGTTAAATTGATTCCCCGTATTTAATAAGGGACAATCCAGAAAATAAAACACCCCTGTCAGCTTTATTTTGTTTCTGTGACATTGAAAGCATTGAAAGCTGGACGTTTACACACTAGGAATTTAGCTGGGGGAAAAAAGGATCAGGGAGCCTCAAAAACCATTACCTATCCCGCGGCACATTTAAGCAGGTTGGGATCATATGGGAACCCCTCTCGCATGTAGCGATTATTGCGACGAAAAATATACCAGAATGCAATGCGTCGTCAAGGAGTGATCCAGGTCCATACAGGCGTTTTTTTCTTATTTTCAAATAGATTCCATGTCGCAGTGCGTCTGTTCAGTTATATATCACAGATGACGTCAAAATGTGGTAAAGACAAAAAAATGGCAAACGACGCGATAGCCGAGTGTGTCACTGATGCTGCTGGTTACCTCACTCCCGCACATTAAGTGTATTTTTTTTTTTTCACTAAAAGATCTACTTTGTCAGCTTCAAGGTTTTACTAGCAAAGACATCTTATTTTTATTGTATATATAGCGAGAATTTTAGGCAATAAACCTTGCAAATAGAATTCTATATGTGCTATATTTCACCGGTGAAAAAAGCGATACGTCCAATCAGGTTTGCGTATAGCGTTCTTCACATGTGAAAAATATAACCAATCACCGTTCATAATAGAATCACTAAGCCAATCAGAGTTAAGCACTCTAATGGCTTCCGAGAAGCGCGGGCTTGAAATCAGCGTCTGCTTGAAGTTTGTGTCTCGATAACATGGCTTCGGTTCCCGTTTTACTTCACTTTCGGAAAAACAGCAATGGAATATATCTAACAAATATCTTGAGCGCTAGAACTTCAGTTTGAGAATCAATGGCCATTCAAGAAACCGAGGAAGTAAATTTAACATCAGAAAGCCAACAACATTCAAGGAGGAACATTCAAATTTAAACAGTGGTAAGTGTCTGAATTTGTCTTTGCACAGCGCGAAACGTCGCCATGACATGATTGAATCTGACAGTAATTATGGACAAACAAAAATATTTCTCACTATGTAGTTACGAATTCTCCCCTATTATATTTAAGCTTGTGTAGGCTCGTTGTACGCCTATATCTGGACTGGAAAGCGGATTTGTTTTTCATTACGCTCGGTTATTCATTACGTTCTCAGCGTTCTGCATGTAAACTTATGGTGCAGGAAAAAAACAAAAACTGATTTAATGGTTGCGTTTAATTCTCGTTATATATACAATAAACAGATTACAGCATAGAAAGTGCTTTGTACGGATTTTTATTCACTCGTTGCAAAACTTTGAAAACTCACTCGTTCGCTGCGCTCACTCGTTCGTTTTGCAAAGTTTTGCAACTCGTGAATAAAAATCCGTACGTCGCACTTTCTATGAAGTAATCTATTTATCTTGGGCCTAGAAGTGAAGGAGGAACAGCTCTCTCTAAAATAGCAATTGTTATTTACCTGGTCTTCTTTATTAAACACATTTTCTTGTACCGCTACGCCACTGAAATATAAACGAGCAATTCAATCAGTTGCTATTGTGATCATCAGAGATATTTCCTTTCAATGTTTCAGTTAACATTTGCCGGGAACGTTTTTCTTTCCTGAAAAACCGTGAGAGTTTACTTGCTTGCTTTACATTGTCGTCGCTGCTGTTAACAATTTTCACACGAGTAGTCACCGCATTTTTGCGCCGGACAAAAGAGTATTATTGTAGTTTGGGAAACAAGAGTTTTGTATTTTTAAATGAAGAGACACATATCTGGAAGGAGAAGGAGAAGAATTCTATTGCTAGCCGGAGTAACAAGCCTCACAGAGATAAACCTGAGTAGAATATTGAACAGCTTACCTGTCTTGCTTTTCAAGCGAGCTGCTATCACTCTCCTTCTCCTAAGAAAAGAAAATAGTAAATACTGCTGCAGGAAAAATAGTGATTGAAAGTTGCTAGCGAGCCACGCGCTCAAATTCTCCCATATCTTACTATTCTTGGTCCAACTTGTTTGTTTATTATAACCTGTTATCTTAAAAGTCCTTTTGTTAAATCAAGGCTAAAGTTTCCAGGGACGGGTTACTCTAGTAAATTTTTGATGGGTGCCGCGAAGGGTCGCAGTAAAGTCAAATTGATACCCTATTTGAGGCACAATCCCCCCACCCCCTCCCCACCAAAAAAAATCCTTCTTCAAGGAAAAACAGAAACTAAGAATAATGTGAAGGAGTCTGCTTTATTTTGTTTCTGTAACATTGAAAGCATAGAATTTGTTTTCGTATAGCTGGTCATTGACGCTCTGGAAATTTAGGTGAGGAACCTCAAAAAGCATACCCTATTCCACGACACAATTATATAGAAACTCTTCAGGATGCAATTCGTCGTTGTTTGATCTGGGTCCTCCCAAGTGTTTTGTATTTAACAAATAGATTCCATGTTGCCGTACGTCTGTTCAGTAATACATCACAGATGACGCCAAGATGTGGTACGAACGAAAACGTGGCACAAGAGGCGATAGCCGAGAGTTTCACAGATGTTGCTGGTTACCTCGCTCCCGCATGTTAAGTGTTTTTTTGTTGTTGTTTTTTTTTTTTCATTAAAAGATCGACTTTGGTCAGCTGTTAGGTTTTAAAGAACGGAATCCGCCAGACGTTGGAGTAACAAGTGGACAAAAATCTTGTGCCAAGATTATTTACATTGTATTGCAAACTTCTGTAAGGCTCTTTTAATTATCTTCTCAAAACAATTCATTTCTAGCAACACCAAACGTCGAAAAACGAATGTTGAACTTCGTATGAAACGCTTAAAAGTTTTGGTGAAATGAAACTGATGATGGAATTTTGCCTGTGTTTCCACAAAATCACTGAACTTTGAAATTTATTTTCTCTCGTTCCCGTCGGAAATTATTTTTTGGTGTTATTTCAGGCAATTATTTATGTATTTAGCTTAAAAAAAAATGTAAAAATGACTGTAAAATATTTAAAATTACTCTGGTACAGATTTTTGTCCACTAAAACCAGAAATTGCTCCATCTTCTATCGGATTTCGTCTTGAGACTTCATATTTTTGTTGGGGCTAGAGGCGAACGAGGAACAGCTCTCTCTAAAAACCAATGGTTATTTACCTGGTCTTCTTTATTTGACACATTTTCTTGTTGTACTGTGCCACTGAAATATAAACAAAAAATTCAATCAGTTGCTATAGTGATTATCAGGAACATTTATTTGTCATATCTCAGATAAAATTTGCCAGGAACTTTTTTCTATCTTGAAAAACCGCAAGAGTTTACTCGCTTGTTTTGCTTTGTCGTCGCTGTTGTTAATATTCAAGTTTTCAAACGAGTAGTCGGCGCATTTTTTTTTTTTTTTTTTTTTTTTTTGCGCCGGAGTTTTGTATCTAGAAGGATATGGGAAGAATTCTATTGCTAGCTGACAAGCCTCACAGAAATAAACCTGAACAGAAAATTGAACAGCTTACCTGTCCAGCTTTTCAAGCGAGCTGTCATCTCTCTCCTTCTCCTAAGGAAAGAAAAAAGTAAATACTGCTGCAGGAAAAAGAAAATGTATTGAAAATTGCCAGCCAGCCTCGCGATCAAATCCTTCCATATCATTACTATTCTTGGTCCAACTTGTTTGGTTATTATATCCTCTTATATTAAAAGTCTTTTTGTTAAATGGATGGGTGCCGCGAAGGGTCGCAGTAAAGACAAATTGATATCCCTACTTGAGGCACAAACCCCAAATAATAACACCCTGTTCAAGGAAAAACAGAAACTAAGAATAACGTGAACGGATCAGCGTTATTTTACTACAAGACTTTATATTTTATCTTGAGACTAGAAGTGAATGACGAACAGCTTTCTCTGAACAGCAACGGTTAATAATATTTACCTGATCTTTTTCATCGAACACAATCTCTTGTGGTACTTCGTCACTATGAAATGAAAAAAAAAAAAAACTTCGTCAACTGCCATCATGGTTATCAGAGATATTTCTTTCCATATTTCAGTTGGCACATGGCGGGAATATTTTTATCTCCTGAAAAACTGCGAGAGTTTACTCGCTTGTTTTACGTTGTCGTCGCTGCTGTTAACGTTTTTCAAACGAGAAGTCGTTGTATTTTTTACTATTACTGTAGCTTTTGAAACAAAAGTTTTGTATTTTCAAATGCAGATCTCAGACGTATCTGGAAGGAAAAGGAGAAGAATTCTATTGCTAGCTAACAAGCCTCACAGAGATAAACCTGAGCAGAATATTGAACAGCTTACCTGTCCAGCTTTTCAAGCGAGCTGTTATCTTTCTCCTTCTCCTAAGGGAACGGAAAAAAGTAAATACTGCTGTATGAAGGCTTAAGTTTCTGGGGGAAGGGTACTCTAGTAAATTTCGGATGGGTGGTTGCCGCGAAGGGTCTTAGTAAAGACAAATTGATACCCTATTTGAGACGCAAACACCCACAAATAACACCACGTTCAAGGAAAAACAGAAACTAAGAATTACGTGAACTGGTCAGTGTTATTGTACTACACAAGACTTTATATTTCATCTTGAGCCTGTAGACGTGAATGGCGTACAGCTTTCTCTGTACAGCAATGGTTAATAATATTTACCTGGTCTTTTCCATTCAACACAATCTCTTGTGGTACTTCGCCACTGAAATGAAAATTATAGAACTTCATCAATTGCCATGGTGATTATATATCAGAGATATTTCTTTTCCACATTTCAGTTAGCATTTGACGGGAACATTTTTCTTTTCTGAAAAATCGTGAGAGTTTACTCGCTTGTTTTACGTTGTCGTCTCTGCTGTTAACGTTTTTGGCAAACGAGAAGTCACTGTCTAACGCTGCACAAAAATGTATTGTAACTTTTGAAACAAGAGTTTGCATTTTCAAATGAAGAGACATATCTAGAAAGAGGAGTAGAAGAATTCTATTGCTAGCTAACAAGTCTCACAGAGATAAACATAAGCAGAATATTGAACATCTTACCTGTCTCGCTTTTCAAGCGAGCTGTTATCTCTCTCCTTCTCCTGAGGAAAGAAAAAAAGTAAATAATGCTGCAGGAAAAAATGTTGTTAAAAGTTGCTAGGGAGCCTCGCGCTCAAATTCTCCCATATCATTACTATTCTTGGTCCAACTTGTTTGTTTATCATAACCTGTTGTCTTAAAAGTCCTTTTGTTGAATGAAGGCTAAAGTTTCCAGGAGGAGTACTCTAATCAATTTCGGATAGGTGGCTGTCGCGTGTCTTAGTGAAAGCAAATTGATAATAATAATAATAGTAATAATAATAATAATAATAATAATAATAATAATAATAATAATAATAACAATAATAATAATAATAAATAATAATAATGTGTGAAACTTTATTTTAGCATAAAAACGCATGTCATAAAAACATTATCAAAGCTTTATATTTAGGATTTTTTAAGATAATAATAATAATAATAATAATAATAATAATAATGATAATGATAATGATAATAATAATAATAATAATAATAATAACTTTATTTCTATAGCGGTATATACAAAAGCTCTTTTAATATCGCTTTACAATCTAATAATATCTAACTAACAATAGCACTAAAACAAAGAAGTCAATTGAAAGCAAGTCTAAAAGATTTTCAATCTGGATTTAAAAACATCAACTGATCGACTTAATTGCTGCGGAGCGGGCGTAGCGAGCGTAGCAGTAGTTCATAATCTATATATAAAAATTTGAGATTCGGCTGTGGATTTTAGCCTCGCTTTCAGCAGACCACAATGCACTGCAAGAAGTTAATGAAAGAAAGAGAAAGAGGAAGAGAAGAATGCAGCGTCCAGTCCTAAGCAAAAATTCTTCAGGTGTGACATACAATTGTAGAATGATTACAGCCGGAAATATAATCTATGTATATAAACCTTGTAAATATTCGTACGTGTCGCGTGGAATATAGAAATCTAGTTAGTGCTTTCGGTCTTAAAACTTGTAGGAACACTTATGAACACTACAATGAGCGACAAAAGTGTTGAGGCACTTGGCAATAAAATTCGATTTTTCTGCGTCTTGGAAACATTCCCCCCCTTTCCCCCACAACAATGTTGATTTTTCTATTTCTTCGATTGCACAGACCACAACGCCTACACAACATTGAATTGGGGGGCCGGGGGTATAAGAGATTTAACGCTAGATGCAAATAAAATAGAAAAAATGTTTAAGAATCGAAAATCGTTTTTTCCTAAAAGTGTCTCAACTACTTTTGTCGCCCATTGTAGTTCCTTCCAGCAACAAGATAAGCACGGGATTCTGCTCTGATTAGTTCCTATTTCGGCAGGATTTACGTCAGTGTTCATCCATATCTGTAAAATTGTGGTTATGTCATAATTAAGTTGTTTATGCCAAAGGAAACACTTATTACCCTCTGTATTTTGTAATATGTATAAGTTAGCTACCATTGTGTATATAGGAATCTTGATTCAAACAATAAAGTAGATTCATTTGATTATACAGCAGTGGTGTGTCCTTCTTTCCGTGTGTGAGTTTGCGATAACAGGGCCGTACATAGCAGGGGGGGGGGGGGGGGGGGCAGTTGCCCCCGCCAGGAAAACTAATAGGGGTGAAAACAAAACGTCCGACTAGAAACCCTGTCTGTATACGGGAGATCCCTGTGAAGGTTTGTGGAGTTTGCCCCCGCAGACAAAAAATCCTAGGTATTAGAAAACTAGTTCATGCTTTCCGTCTTGAAACTTCCTTCCAACAACACAAGATCAGCACGGGATTCTGCTCTGATTATAGCCTGCGTGGTAGGCGTCCGAAGGGGAGGGAAAGGGGAGAGACGAGCCAGTGAAGCGCGAGAAAATCGGACGCAAGAGGATCCCGCGCTCATTTTGATTTTCCTCCCTCCCTTTCTACGGCCTGCCACGCAGGCTACTCTGATTAGTTTCCCTCTGAGTTCGGCACGATTTACATAAGTGTTCATTCATATCTGTACAATTGCGGTTATTTCAGGGACCTAACCAAACAAAACAACTTGATGACAAACTCAGTGACATTTCTGCACAAGCTCTATACAATCCCCACTTCAATAATTTGCAAACAACACCCCAATTTCCGCAGCACTTTCAAAGCTCTGGCTACACTAGTTTAATGTCCAAGAAATTTCATTCCAGTGCTTTGGGGCAGCGACCGAAAAGGCCCTGTCCCCATAGCTCTTCAAGCGCACATTCGGTACTTCTAATAAAATGTTTGCCTGCTGATAGCCAGTTGATACCCTCTTTGAGACACAAACCCCAAAAAGTAACACCCTGTTCAAGAAAAAAACAGAAACTGAGAATAACGTGAAAGGGTCAGCATTATGTTGTTTCTGTGACAGTGAAACAATGAAAAGGTTTTTTGTTTAGCTGGTCGATAACGCACTGATAATTTAGGTCGAAAAAAAGAGGAACTTCAAAAACCATAACCTATTCCACGGCGCAATGAAGCAGGTTGGGATCCGATATGTAAACCCTTCTGGATGCAATGCATCGTTGTTTGTTCCGGGTTCTTTCAAATGTTTTGTTATTTTGTAGTGAACTTGGTGATCATATGCCGTGAAACCTGTTGATCTTAAGGATCGCTCAACTTTTTATGGAGCGATCACAATGATTGTAACGATTAAATGTAAAGTAACCTTTATTCCAATTGAGTAAAATTTTAGTTGAAGTTTCTGTTGTTTGAAGGTAGCTTACTCAATATGCCTTAGTATAGTTTCAGACCATTGATATTCAACAAACCCTGCCGCGCATTTATAAAATCACCCGCACATTATTATTTTACATAGTCGAAAGTTTTGCTAGCTGACCGGGAAGAATCATTCTTGTATGTTTAATTTATAGAGTTCTCCGTTTAGTAGCCCAAAATGTGGCGAGTTCACAATCATTAAGCCGCGGCAGCTTTCTCGCATCAGAAAAAGAAGGAAGAAAGGAAACCCATGCAACCAGGCTTTGAGGGTTTGCGCACCAAAACCATCTCAATTTTCTCTCGTTCAATCAATTCAAAGTTCGGCGTCACGTTCAACTCAGATTTTCAAAAATAGGCGCTAAACCTCTAGCCTTCACTTGCCCATAGTAATGGCTTTAATTGTTCCCAGAACCGAGGCGTGGGAGTGGCAAATAACCTGGAACTCAAGTTTTACCCATCTCCCGCAATTCCGGCTAAAGTTCGAATTTGATCAGCTGTTAGGTTTTACTACAAAAGACTTCATATTTCATCTTAAGCCTAGAAGTGAATGACGGACAGCTTGCTAAGAACACGAGCAAGGGTTAATAATACTTACCTGGTCGTTTTCATTGAACACAACCTCTTGTGGTACTTCGCCACTGAAATGAACAAAAAGAACTTAATCAGTTGCCCTTTTGATTAGTATACCAGAGATATTTCTTTTCCATACTTTAACTTGAAGATAACAGTTGGCCGGGAATGTTCTTTCATGAAAACGGTACATGTTTACTGGCTTATTTAACGTTGTTATGGCTACTGTTAACACTTTTCAAGTGAGGAGTCTTTGTCTTTTTACAGGACAAAGGCATATCATGGTAGTTTTCAAAACAACAGTTTTGTGTCTTCAAATCGGCAAAGACACGAACCTCGAAAAAAATACTCAATTGTTTTACGTTTTGGTCGCTACAGTTAACGTTTTTCAAACGAGTAGTCGCCCCATTACTGTAGTTTCCGAAATAAGAATTTTGTATTTTCAAATGCATAGAGACGTATCTGGAAGGAGAAGGAGAAGAATTCTATTGCTAGCAGGAGTAACAAGACACACAGAGATAAACCTGAACAGAATATTGAACAGCTTACCTGTTCAGCTTTTCAAGCGAGCCGTTATCTCTCTCTTTCTCCTAAGGGAAGAAAAAAATACTGCTGCAAGAAAAACAATTATTCAAAATTGCTAGCGAGCCTCTTGCTCAAATCCTCTCATATAATTTCTATCCTTGGTCCAACTTGTTTGGTTATTATAACCTCTTATCTTAAAAGTCATTTTGCTATATGAATAAGATTAAAGTTTCCAGGGGAGGGGTACTCTAGTAAATTTCGGATGGGTAGATGCCACGAAGGGTCCAAGTAAAAGCAAATTGGTACCCTATTTGAGATACAAACCCAAAAAATAACAACCTGTTCAAGAAAAAAAGAAACTAAGAATAACGTGAAAGGGTCAGCGTTATGCTGTTTCTGTGACAGTTAAACCATAAAAAAGTCTTGCTTAGCCGGTCATTGACGCACTGGTAATTAAGTTGGAAACAAAAAGCGGGGACCTTAAAAACCATAACCTATTCCACAGCACAATTGAGCAGGTTGGGATCATATGGAAACCCTTCTGAATGCAATGCATCGTTGTTTGATCCGGGTTCTTTCAGGTGTTTTGTTATTTTTTAACGAACATCGCGATCATATGCCGAGAAAGCTGTTAGTCGTAAGGATCGCTCAACTTTTTTTATGGAGCGATCAAAATGATTGCAACGATAAAATGTAAACTAACCTTTATTCCATCTGAGTAAAATCTTAATTTAAGGTTTTTTTTGTTTGAAGGAAGCTTACTCAATATGCCTTGTTATGTCTTGGTATAGTTTAAAACCATTGACATTCAAGAAACCCAGCCGTGAATTTATTAAGAAAACTGCACATTATGGTTATTAAGTGGTCTAAATTTTTGCTAGCTCATTTGGAAGAAAAGAAAAATTACTGTCTGTTTTATTTATAGAGTTCTCCGTTTAGTATCCAAAATGAGGCGTGTTCACAATCATTAAACCGCGGCAGCTTTCTCACATCAGAAAAAGAAGGGAAGAAAGAACATCCTTGTAACCAGGGTTTGAGGATTTGCGCACCAAAAACCATCTCAATTTTTTTGTCATTCCATTAATTTAAAGTTTCGCATCACGTACCAGATTTTGAAAAAAGGCGTTAAAACCTCTTACCTTCGCTTCCCCCTAGTAATGGCTTTAATTGTTCTCGAGAACTGAGGCATGGGGGCGGAAAATTAAAATAAACCTGAAACTCAAGTGTTACCCGCCTCCCGTAATTCCGGCTAAAAGGTCGAATTTGGTGAGCCGGTAGGTTTTACTACAAAACACTTTATATTTCATTTTCAGCCTAAAAGTGAATGACGA
>JAHPZR010012461.1:12500-34676 GCA_019787425.1 Platygyra sinensis | reverse complement strand
TAGAATTAAATATATTTAAAGAGAACGCGTTTTATGGCTTACAGAAAATTCCACTAGATAATTTTCCCCGAAACTTTTATATCTGAAGTGCCATCGCGAATGGTGCGTGTATGCAAAAAATCAAGATAGGTCACCGAGCGAACTTTCGAGCTA
Source organism: Platygyra sinensis (assembly GCA_019787425.1). Lineage (NCBI taxonomy): Eukaryota > Metazoa > Cnidaria > Anthozoa > Scleractinia > Merulinidae > Platygyra > Platygyra sinensis. The sequence goes on along the minus strand of JAHPZR010012461.1, from coordinate 34,523 downwards.
AAAACAAATGTTTTCCGCAGATTTCATTTCCGGTTCGCGCGATTTTACGCAACATTAACTTCCGGTGTGCTGATTTTAATACTGATTCAGCTGACGCGTGCATCTTAGTTGTGGCGTGTGTAGATTGCGCGCGCGCGTGCAGCTTAAAACCCTTTCGAGCCTCCTTAATTTTAAATTTTACTGTGCGATCAAGGGTGAGATTGATTGTCTCGTTTCCTCTGTTTGAAAAGCATTTAGACAGGTGTATTTTTTCTCCCTTTTTCTAAGGAGAAAAACGACGTCGATCGGGTTGTCGATGTTGTTGCTTTTTTTTTTTGGAGACAGGGTTGCCTTATCACTCACTAAGTACGCATGTTTTGAAACTGCTTTTTCATATCAGTTAAAATATTTTGTTTTAAACAAAATATCACGATGTGTTTTTTTGTAGCGCTAAGGAAAAGCAGATACTTTTTTTTTTATTTTAATCTTTTTTTCATTATGATTTTTTAATGACTTGCCAGCTTCTCGGGTTGTAGCGTTACAAGACAACTTCTAAAATCCACCAGTGCTTACCGACTCATGCAAATACTTTTTTTTTTCTCCACGGTATCTACACAAATTTCTACCTTAAATGCGCCATTTGAAAGCCAAGGGAATGCAGATTCTGAAACACGTATTTTTTTTTTTTACTTCAGGCTCCGATATCTGGTTAACAGCTAAACATTGTGCTGTGCATTTCTCTCTACTTTCCGCTAAATTGCAACATGATAGTTTGCTCTGTTGCACCAGGCGGAACAGATGCAAAGAAAAGTAACAAATGGGATTACTCTTGGAACGCGTTCGATCGAGTGTCTTTGAAAATGACCAAGCGCATTTTTTGATCGCACGGTGCTCGGGGCTATCTGAGGCGGGTCGGCGGCTCGGCAGTTGCGTTTAAGTGTTTTTGAGTTTTGGAACGAGAATGGTAGAGTCGTGAAAGATATATAGAATTTAGTGGCTCGGTGGTTGGACGGCTCGCCAGTCGTATTGAGTGTTTAAAAGAACGAGAAAGGCATAACTTAATGGCTCGACGGCTCAAAGTTAAGGTTCGTCATTCGCGTTGACTGACCAGCCGCCGAGCCACTCGAGCGATACTTCTTCACTTCTTCTTGAGCTCTGAAAAGAGCTCCCGATCCAGCCCACTTCTGTTTTCCCTGTTCATCGCCGTAAATTCACGCGTTAACCCTCGTCAAGCAGTCGTTTCTATGAGTTTTAAAGTTGGCGGGCTACTGATCAATGATTCACATTTAACGACTGAGTGATTCTGTTTATAGTAATTTTTAGTTTGTTAACGCCAACAGCGACGGACTTGAACCAGCCTTTTCTTGCTTGAAGGAAATAAGCATCACCGATGTAACTTCAGAAGCACTTACAAGTAAGCTTTTTATATGTCAAAGGGATAACTTGCACGGAATAAGAAATAAATGACGATATCTTACCAATTCTAAAACAAATTGCACTTCGGAAAATTAAAAGACAAATCATTTGGCAATTTGCAGACAACACAATTTCGATTATTGATCCTCTTATCCAACCTAGTAGCTTGGTCACGCTAAGTACATATGTGTTTTTTCATCAGAATGAATGATGACCTTTTTGTCTACGATAGTCAGTTTCATGCACGCTATACAATGTTAAATTCCGTTCGATGATCCAGTTATGTAGAATAGCACGAGATAAAGATCGGTTCTCTGCAATCGCTTTTTGAGTGAAATAAATGAATTTAGCTCCGATTGCTCGATTATTGATACTTCGTATGGGAAATTGTGTTGAACACAGCTTCACTGAAAATTCGGTCTCAAAGGAAATATCCAACTATTCTCCCAGTAAATAACATTACCTATTAGATAATAAAATAGCATTTTTTTATATCCTTATGCAACCACGATTGTCACCAATTCGAGTTCATTTGATCCTTTGCAGGGCCAAGAAGGATGTGGTGTTGCCAGAATATCACTTTGTGGATCATCGAATTGAGATAACAAGCCATGACAAAGATTACAACAACGTGGTGGTGTATAAGAATGCCGTTGTCCGCCCTCAGGCTTCTACTCTGCCAAGCAAGACCATGTAAAGGCTTACGAAAAGCCAAACGACAACGAAGAGAAAAAAGTGTTTTTTTTTGTTTTCATTTCTCAGTTTGATTCACTGACTTATCACAAGATTTGTTAGAGGCTAGCTCTTGCGTTAATCATTAAGGGAAAAATCAAGCGGTTCCTTTTTTTGCAGAATTACGATATAAAGATACACTTTTTCTCACTTAACACAGTTGTAGACTAAGACTAGTTAGAGAATAGTGGTGAGAATAAACTTGACTTAACTTGTTGTCGAAGCCAGGTTTTGAGTATTTTTTTGTGTTATCAGAGACATTTGACAAAAGGTTAACGTCTGCGGTAGAAGTAATCGACAATTTAATTTTCCAACTCTCAAAGCATAGCAGGAGTGGTGGCATATGAAAAACGGGGCTAGTCACTCAAGCCATCCTTTCTTTGATCTGCGTAGCAAGCGTTCGCGTATCGCGTATAAAAGGCTTTTCCACATTCTAGTCGGGCGCAAATTGGAGAGAGAGCAACAAAAAAGACGACGTGTTAGAGAGCATCGAAAAAGCGGTTCTTGCTATATCTTTTTCGTATAAAATAGCGCCATGATTCCATTTCTTAACAGGGTCAGTACTAAGTCAGCAAACTTCTCACTTACACGGCAAAAAAGGGGGCGTTTACCGTGTAGAAAAATAGGCTTAATGTTCTTGTGCTATTACCAACTTGAAAATCTGATGGGGAGTTGCTTTTTCATTTCGAGTCTATTTCTGTCCTAGTTTTATTCTAAATAAAAAAGACTTAGAGGTCTTAACGCGGGTGTTTTTTTTTTTTTTTTTAAGTTTGCAGTGATCATCGTTGGCTTGTTTGCGAAGAGTGAGGCCCACTAACGAGATCGATTAGGTGGAAATGGTGAATGTTTTTGTTTCCTTAAGGAAAGAGAAAGCCTTAGTTGTTATGATTGTGTTTCGATTGAGTTGAATTGAATCGTGAATAGGAGAGTCAAGCTGAAAAATTTCATTATGGACAATGCATTAAAAGACGAGCAAGATCTATATTTTGAGGACTTTTATTCATATAAAGTCGCTTAAATTTAGCTCCGGACTATCTGCACAACCCCGGGCCATTGAATTTTTGTGGCAAAAGGTTCTGCTCGAAGATTTTTTAGGAGAAATTTCCAAGCCCCTCACAGGCAAAGGCTTTTGTGTTTTACTCAGCTCGATTAGCTTTTTAGTTCTCCTGGGTAAAAGTTACCTTTTTGTATCCGATGGTATATTGTATTGCAAATTAAGTTTAACCCATTGACTCCAGAAGCTTTTTGTCAAAAAGTGCGTTTTTGGCATTTTTGGGTGGTTTTGAGGCTGGATCTCGGCCAAATTAGCTTTAATCTGGTCGAAAATGCATTTGTGGCCGACTGGCCGACTGGCCGACTGGCCGACTGGCCGACTGGCCGACTGGCCGACTGGCCGACTGGCCGACTGGCCGACTGGCCGACTGGCCGACTGGCCGACTGGCCGACTGGCCGACTGGCCGACTGGCCGACTGACCGACTGGCTCAGCTGACTGACTGACTGACTGACTGACTGTCCGGATAGCTGATTGGCTTGTTGGGGCAAAGGGCAGCATTTTCAAGACCTCGGCATAGTTGCCCCCGCAGGGTTTTGGCCCAGACGGCCAAAATCCGAGGAGGCACCCTAGGAGCCCCCGCCTACAGAGAGGAAAATTCCGCTGTACCAGAAAAAATCTCGTTTTTTGAGAACACGGCTCGCAAAAGATTGCCGAAAGTTCGCTGGGGGTCGAATAAACAAGCGAAGGATTCTGGGAGCGTGTTCTACACTTCGCGGTTCTGAATTCCACATTTGACAAGGTAAGGTTGTGTGCCAGCTTTCGCGATCAATTTAAGTTGATTATTTGAAAAAACCGCTTTGAAGTTCATTCGATCCAGATTCTAAATTGTGGAAAATAGCATTGCTCATCGAGGTTTTTGACGAAACTTGCATAAATTTAATTATTTCATCGATCAACTGTCACTACTAGAAATTCGAGGCCAGTGTGGTTCAGTTGCAACGAAATAGCTAAATACCCGGCTAAATACTCTTCCGATCGTCAGTTTTACCTATGACATCTCGTTTATTTGGATCATTTATTTTTACCGCTGAGTAATCTTACGTGGTGTAGAGCCCATGTGACGGCTGGGTGACTGGCATGGATGCAAATGTAAATGTTAGCGGCGTTTTCGTTGAGAACAAAAAGCTTTACTCTAATTTGCATATATGGCGACTGTAACGCGATACTTCTGGTTATATATCTTAGTTGATTCTTTGGATCACATTTATGGTAAGATGCCTAAGTTACTTGAACAGTATGGGGGATACAGTTTACAAAAAAAAAAATAAAATTTTAGTTCATACAATAACGTTCAATTTTATTGTTTTCAATCAAAGCGGGGGAAGCTTTAGTGATAACTATTAGTAGTTTTTACCATACGGACCTCCCAACCGGCAAATAACGCATGTGACGAGTGCACTAACCATGAGTCCACGGGGTTTCCACGGTCGTCATTAATTCCTCGTTCTGAGTCATCGATTCACTTAAACACATTAAACAAACCTTACTGGTAAGGTCCATCACGCACATACATATTCTCAGTGGAAGGCTCCCACTTTATTGTTGTCTTCCGCAAAACCGGACTTTTCGGGAAAAAGGTCACACCATCAAATCGGATGTTATAGTCAAAGCAGTTGGCCATGTCCTTGCTCAGTCTGATGAAAGAAAAGTGAGGCATAGGTAGTGTTACCAAGAAAAGATCCGAGAGACAATACTATTTAACAGTATATTTGGCATTAAGATCGGATACGAACGAACAACAGAAGGGCAATAATACTGCAAACATTTTTCTTTTGATCTCATATTGTTATAAACAAAGAGAACAACTTTAGAAAAGATTTTTAAATTAAGTGATATTTCATATAACTCTTCCTAGAGATAACAAAGCACGAAAAAATCAATGATTAAACTCTTACAAAATATTATTTAAAAATTAAGAGGGGAAAATCAAAGAGACGTGATAAGAACTAAACTATCTGTGAATCTCAGTGGAAACTTTTCTCTGCTGGGGGCATAAGCACATCTTACTTACGTTATGTCATTTGTGGCGATGCAAATTCCTCCGTCTTCGTAAGCCATGCTTCGTTCCCGAGAATAACCACTAGGAAATGACCGCTTAATAAAAGTAGTCTACTATATCAGCTGGATATTTGACGAAGGCTCGGTTGCCGTATTTGAATACCGTTGTCAAGATATCAAAAGCAAATAGTCTGAGTTCCCCTAAAACACAAACAAGAAACTAAACACGTGAAAAAACGTGGCGTTTAGATAACAATTAGAAAATATTATTTTTAAAGTCCGGAGATGTAGTGAAAGCCCAAAATCTGGCTCAAGATAAGTTCTGATGTTTAAAGTAAATTAATTTTCTTGGTCCGGCGGCATCCTAGGTTGATTGTTTTACTAAACAAATAAATACATTACTTGGGAAAAATATTCAGACAGTGTGTAAAATTTCAGACGTTTAATTTCCAAAGACTAATTTTCCGACATTTTTTTTTATCTCATTTCGAACGTAACAATTTTCGGACAAACATTTTGGACACTTTGCTAAAAATAACTAAAGTAAATTTCAATGAATCTCGAGCTAAAGTGAACAAATCTGTGGAGACGATAGTTTTATTGCAGCCTCGAGGTTTCACGAATACACATGACGAGAAAATAACACAAATCATATCAAGCCGTTACGTATCTGTCCCAGTAGAGTTCGCTACTCAACATGCTCAAAAACCCATCATTAAAAAAAACAAAAAAACAAGTGATTGTAAATATTTTGGACACTTAAAATTTCGGACGCCAAAAAGTTTCGGACTGTTTTATTTTCTGTTCTCTCTCTCTGAAAATTGTCCAGCTTTACCCGTCTACAAGAGCGAGCAAACAGAAAATCCGCACTCAAAAATTGTCTCATAGAAAATGCTCCTGTAGACCAGACTATAATACTTAGATAAAAGGTTGATCCAACAAGATTATTTGTTTTGCTACGATGTACACGCCAAAAAAATAGATTTGTTATATTACCCCTAACAATTCAGTCAGTACTTTTGTTTATAAGGCTTTCAATGAAAATGTTCCCGGCAAGAGAGCCAAACATCACGTAGTCTGTAATAGTAGCTAACGGAATAAGAGGGCTGTCCAACATTTCCGATCCGCCGTAACGGGTCGCCAAGCTGGTAACGGTTCGTGAGGGATCGCGACGACCTGTTACCGTTTGTCCGTTCGACACTTGTCGGCGATCGAGTGCCGTCCTTCACACCTATGCGAATGTTTGTGACGTCATAAGTTTTGAACGAGGAATATTGTTATGCCCAAATGCTTTTCAACCAGAGGTTATGTAAATTTCATGTCTACCGAAGCAAGGTGAATAACATAAACTCCTTCATCTTTCTTTGACATTTTGTGTTCATAAATGTTAACGAAGTTGTAATTGTAAAACGCCTCGAATGTGCTGAATGCAGAGAAGAGAGGCTCTCAAAACAGCGTGAATATGACCAGTGGAACCAATGTAAATGTTTGCAACTGTTGCTGATGAAATTAGAAAGTCTCATACTGCTGTGTCCATTGGCCCTTTGTACATATGTTCTTGTTGTGACCAGTTGTGGTATACACACAGTGTTACTGCTGCCAAAAAGATAAGAATTTTTATCTTGATGTAGTAACTGAATTAAGTATTTACTAAGTAAGACAAGTGTTAATGGCGTTGAGTGGATCTGTCAGTTATGTTTTCGATGTTTAAAAGAAAATAAAATCCCAGCTTTTGCAGCTAAAAATGGAATGTTGTTTCCATTAAAACCAGACTTTTTTGATTTAAATAAATTGGAGGGCAGACTTCTAGCACCTAGATTAGCTTTTCAAAAGCTCCTGCATGCTCCAAGAGGATATCAATTGAAAATAAAAAGGAAATGTTGTAAATGTGCCAGCAGATGTTAACAATATTACCACGTTTACCTCACGAAGGTGTCACAATCAAAGTTCAGTTAAAGAGGCGATTGCAATATAAGAGTTCTGCATTATTATTAAGTGTGAGACCATATAAAATTTTGCAAGCAGCAAACTGGTTAGTCACTAACAGTGCTCTTTATAGAGAACAAGGAGTTTCCTTCAGTGAAGATAGAATATCTAGCTACAATGTAAACTTGCCTCAAAGTGAAACTGACAGTGTGAATCTTTGACAAGTTAATTACCAAATGAATAGTTCATGTAATGTTGTAAATACTGCCAATGAATGCAAACAACTAGATGATGGTTGGACTGAGGTTGATGCAGAAATGCCTGCAGGAATAACTGATACTATGTTAACAGCTACTGACTTTCTTGAGGACAATGAAAGAGCACAGATTTACAGCCTTTTACCTGGAGAAGGAAATAGAACTTTATTCAGAGTTTATTTAAAGACATATTCTGAAGGGTTGGCATATCCAGGAATATATTTAGGTCAAAAAAGACCTGAAAATGATCAGAGACTGGTTAATGTTCATTACAGTGATATTTGAAAATCAGAATTGAGAAGGTCAGACCGACGAGCTGCTTTATGTGTGGAGAATATATTTTTATAAAACTAAAAAGTTGCAAATGAAGATTCTTTTGGGAAAATCTCAAATAGCTTTACGGAAATGTAAAGGGAACAACAGAGCTCTCACAGATGGTCAGTTAAAGCAGCAAGGTACCTTGTAAAGATTAGTTCGCCTTGATGAGGGCTACAAATTTTAAGAGCGCGTCATGGCTCACCTCCTTATTAATCTGAGGAAGCAAAAAATATATATCTTTGCTATGATCAGACAACTAGGACCGCCTACTTTGTTTTGTAGTTTTTCATCAGCTGAAACACAGTGGATACATCTCCTTAGAATACTTGGCAAGCTTGTAGATGATAAAGATTATTCAGATTATGAACTACAAAATTTGAACTGGGAAGAAAAGTGTAGGTTAATTCAGAGTGATCCAGTGACTTGCGCCATTTTGATTATCAATTCAATCAGTTCTTAAAGCATTTTTATTGAGTAGTGCTGCTCCCTAGGGAAAATAGCAGACTGGTTTTACAGAGTGGAATATCAACAGAGGGCTCACCTCACATCCACATGCTAATCTGGCTTGAGGATGCTCCAGTGTACGGGTGTGAAGATGTCACATCATTCATAGACAAAATTATCACTTATGAAGGACCTAGTGGTCAAGAATTAGGACTTCTTGTCAACAAACAAATTCACAGGCACTGCCAAACTTGTTGTAAAAAGTCAAAAAATGCAGAATGCAGATTTAATTTTCCACAGCCACTTATGAAGTCAACAAGTATTTTGTATCCTCTTGGTAATGATATGTCTCAAAATGAAATTGGAAAACATAAAGATATGTGGAGAGGCGTTAGTAAACATTTAAATGACATGAAAGAAGGTGAAGAAATCACATTTGACTAACTACTAATCAATCTGAATGTCACAGAACAAAACTACTATCTTGCTATTCGATCTGAGCTCAATTCTCCCACCGTATTTTTGAAAAGAAATCCAAATGAGCTGAGACTGAACAACTATAATAGCGCCTGTCTAAGTGCATGGAGGGCAAATATAGATGTCCAATTTGTGTTAGATGTTTATGCTTGTGTAATGTACATTGTGTCATATATTTCAAAGGCACAAAAAGGAATGAGTCAGCTTTTACATTGAGCATGTGATGAAGCCAGAGATGGAAATTCTACTATAAAGCAACAAGTAAGAGACATGGGCAACAAATTTTGAAATAGTGTGGAAATAAGTGCCCAGGAGGCAGTCTACATAGTTCGTCTCAACTACCAATGAGAGAAAGTTCTAGAGAAGTGATCTTTATCCCGACAGCCCCTCCTGACGAAAGAGTGCAGCTGTTAAAATCAATGACTGAAATTGAAGAAATGGATGATGAATCAGAAGGAATTCATTCTAATGGTCTGTTACACACTGACAGGTATATACAAAGACCTGCTTGCCTTGAAAATATTACTTTAGCTGACTGGGCTGCTGTGTATGATTCATGCCAGAAGCCCTTTACAAAAAAAGTCAAAAAGTGTGGATGTAGACAATCTCCCTTTGGAGACATTAGATGATGAAATAAATGATGATGAACATTTGGATTGTGCCGAAGAGACCATGCAAATTGAAAAGCAAGGAAAACCAAAGAAAAGCTTTTAAGACCTAGGATAAATAGATGTGTTTGGTTTTATGTCAAATCTCAGCCAGAAAAACACTACCGTGAACTTATTATGAAGAAACTGATTTGATAGGCAACAGTTCTTCATATCAGGAGCATTACCTTCTGTTGAAAGAACAAATGGATAAACCAATGTTGCAGTATGCTATTTGTAGTGAAGATCTAACTGAAATAGAAATACAGTTACAAAATGCAGATTGCAATGAAGACCAGTTTAATTCAATACCAACCGACGCACAGAATATTGAATTGCAAGGTGAAGCTGAGGGTACTGAAGATTTGCATCCTGATTTCAGTGAAAGTTATGACCTGTCTGATGATCTGGGAATCCCATCAGCAGCACTGAATAATGAGCCATTGATATTAAATGAATTACCTGATGATGATTATCGTCAAATGATTCAAGCTCTAAACAAAGAGCAGAAAGAATTTTTTTATCACATTTTACATCAGATTAAAACCTCGGAAACCCTTTATTACTGTTTCTTGAGTGCTGGAGCTGGAGTTGGCAGATCACATGTAACAAAGGCTATAATTTGTATCAGGCTACACTTTAATATTATAACACAAGAGCTGGTGATGATTTTCATCAGGTAAGAGTTCTATTTTTAGCACCAACTGGAAAAGCTGCATATACCATTAAAGGCAACACTGTTCATAGTGCATTTGCTGTTCCTGCCAATCAGTCCCTTAGAAATTACAAAAGGCTTGATTCAAGTAGACTGAACACCTTGAGATGTCAATTTAGAGGTGTCAAGTTGTAGACGAAATCTCCATGGTAGGAAATAGCCCGGGGGGTGGGGGGGGGGTACTCCCTTATAAGGGCTTAATGCCAGCCAGGGAATGTTTTTCGGGATTTTTGTCTTAAACAGGGTATCGAATTTGTCATTTTTTGTCTTAATCAGGGTATCGATTTGTCAATTTTTGTCTTAAATGGGATATCTTTTCTTGGACGAAACAGCAAAATTTTTACAAGCTCTTGTAAATTAATACTGACTTCCGTTTACTTTGGCATTGATACCAGGCACATTAAATTTCCATTGATTACATAACAAGAAAGCCACACAATTCGTAACCGGAATTCTGTCTTAAACAGGGTAGGACAATCAGCGATATTGTCTTAAACAGGGTCAGGGTATGAGGGGCTGGGCCACACCTCCCCACCAGGGATATATCGAGTAACCCCCCCCCCCCTTCCCCCGGGGGAAATAGCATGTTTGCAATACAGCTAAACCATAGACTTAAAGATATAAAAGGTTGTACAAAGGATTTTTGAGGTGTAAGCATCATTGCTATTGGTGATTTATTCAAGTTAGAGCCTGTTATGGATGGGTATATTTTTAAAGATGTGTAAAAAATTTAGACTAATATGCAGTTCTTGCCCCAAGTTTATGGCATCAACACTTAAGCTAGAATGTTTGAATTGAATGAAATAATGCGTCAAAGAGACAGCAGAGTGTTTGCAGAGCTACTTAATAGGTTGCGTGAAGGTAAACACACAGAAAGTGACATTTTAAAACTTAAAGGGAGAGTCATACAAGAAGACATCAATAACCCACTGGATGCACCACACTTATTTATACAAAATGCTAAAGTAGATGAATTTAATGTCAGAGCTCATAACGCAGCTAAAGGAGACAAGTTCAGACTTAATGCTCAAGATAGTGTTATTGGAGCTCACTCTCCAGAGCTAATTAGAGACAAAATACTAACACAAGTACCTAAGGATCCAATGAAAAAACATAAGCCAGCTGGCTTATGTTTTTTCATTGGATCCTTAGGTACTTGTGTTAGTATTTTGTCTCTAATTAGCTCTGGAGAGTGAGCTCCAATAACACTATCTTGAGCATTAAGTCTGAACTTGTCTCCTTTAGCTGCGTTATGAGCTCTGACATTAAATTCATCTACTTTAGCATTTTGTATAAATAAGTGTGGTGCATCCAGTGGGTTATTGATGTCTTCTTGTATGACTCTCCCTTTAAGTTTTAAAATGTCACTTTCTGTGTGTTTACCTTCACGCAACCTATTAAGTAGCTCTGCAAACACTCTGCTGTCTCTTTGACGCATTATTTCATTCAATTCAAACATTCTAGCTTAAGTGTTGATGCCATAAACTTGGGGCAAGAACTGCATATTAGTCTAAATTTTTTACACATCTTTAAAAATATACCCATCCATAACAGGCTCTAACTTGAATAAATCACCAATAGCAATGATGCTTACACCTCAAAAATCCTTTGTACAACCTTTTATATCTTTAAGTCTATGGTTTAGCTGTATTGCAAACATGCTATTTCCCCCGGGGGAAGGGGGGGGGGGGTTACTCGATATATCCCTGGTGGGGAGGTGTGGCCCAGCCCCTCATACCCTGACCCTGTTTAAGACAATATCGCTGATTGTCCTACCCTGTTTAAGACAGAATTCCGGTTACGAATTGTGTGGCTTTCTTGTTATGTAATCAATGGAAATTTAATGTGCCTGGTATCAATGCCAAAGTAAACGGAAGTCAGTATTAATTTACAAGAGCTTGTAAAAATTTTGCTGTTTCGTCCAAGAAAAGATATCCCATTTAAGACAAAAATTGACAAATCGATACCCTGATTAAGACAAAAAATGACAAATTCGATACCCTGTTTAAGACAAAAATCCCGAAAAACATTCCCTGGCTGGCATTAAGCCCTTATAAGGGAGTACCCCCCCCCACCCCCCGGGCTATTTCCTACCATGGAGATTTCGTCTACAACTTGACACCTCTAAATTGACATCTCAAGGTGTTCAGTCTACTTGAATCAAGCCTTTTGTAATTTCTAAGGGACTGATTGGCAGGAACAGCAAATGCACTATGAACAGTGTTGCCTTTAATGGTATATGCAGCTTTTCCAGTTGGTGCTAAAAATAGAACTCTTACCTGATGAAAATCATCACCAGCTCTTGTGTTATAATATTAAAGTGTAGCCTGATACAAATTATAGCCTTTGTTACATGTGATCTGCCAACTCCAGCTCCAGCACTCAAGAAACAGTAATAAAGGGTTTCCGAGGTTTTAATCTGATGTAAAATGTGATAAAAAAATTCTTTCTGCTCTTTGTTTAGAGCTTGAATCATTTGACGATAATCATCATCAGGTAATTCATTTAATATCAATGGCTCATTATTCAGTGCTGCTGATGGGATTCCCAGATCATCAGACAGGTCATAACTTTCACTGAAATCAGGATGCAAATCTTCAGTACCCTCAGCTTCACCTTGCAATTCAATATTCTGTGCGTCGGTTGGTATTGAATTAAACTGGTCTTCATTGCAATCTGCATTTTGTAACTGTATTTCTATTTCAGTTAGATCTTCACTACAAATAGCATACTGCAACATTGGTTTATCCATTTGTTCTTTCAACAGAAGGTAATGCTCCTGATATGAAGAACTGTTGCCTATCAAATCAGTTTCTTCATAATAAGTTCACGGTAGTGTTTTTCTGGCTGAGATTTGACATAAAACCAAACACATCTATTTATCCTAGGTCTTAAAAGCTTTTCTTTGGTTTTCCTTGCTTTTCAATTTGCATGGTCTCTTCGGCACAATCCAAATGTTCATCATCATTTATTTCATCATCTAATGTCTCCAAAGGGAGATTGTCTACATCCACACTTTTTGACTTTTTTTGTAAAGGGCTTCTGGCATGAATCATACACAGCAGCCCAGTCAGCTAAAGTAATATTTTCAAGGCAAGCAGGTCTTTGTATATACCTGTCAGTGTGTAACAGACCATTAGAATGAATTCCTTCTGATTCATCATCCATTTCTTCAATTTCAGTCATTGATTTTAACAGCTGCACTCTTTCGTCAGGAGGGGCTGTCGGGATAAAGATCACTTCTCTAGAACTTTCTCTCATTGGTAGTTGAGACGAACTATGTAGACTGCCTCCTGGGCACTTATTTCCACACTATTTCAAAATTTGTTGCCCATGTCTCTTACTTGTTGCTTTATAGTAGAATTTCCATCTCTGGCTTCATCACATGCTCAATGTAAAAGCTGACTCATTCCTTTTTGTGCCTTTGAAATATATGACACAATGTACATTACACAAGCATAAACATCTAACACAAATTGGACATCTATATTTGCCCTCCATGCACTTAGACAGGCGCTATTATAGTTGTTCAGTCTCAGCTCATTTGGATTTCTTTTCAAAAATACGGTGGGAGAATTGAGCTCAGATCGAATAGCAAGATAGTAGTTTTGTTCTGTGACATTCAGATTGATTAGTAGTTAGTCAAATGTGATTTCTTCACCTTCTTTCATGTCATTTAAATGTTTACTAACGCCTCTCCACATATCTTTATGTTTTCCAATTTCATTTTGAGACATATCATTACCAAGAGGATACAAAATACTTGTTGACTTCATAAGTGGCTGTGGAAAATTAAATCTGCATTCTGCATTTTTTGACTTTTTACAACAAGTTTGGCAGTGCCTGTGAATTTGTTTGTTGACAAGAAGTCCTAATTCTTGACCACTAGGTCCTTCATAAGTGATAATTTTGTCTATGAATGATGTGACATCTTCACACCCGTACACTGGAGCATCCTCAAGCCAGATTAGCATGTGGATGTGAGGTGAGCCCTCTGTTGATATTCCACTCTGTAAAACCAGTCTGCTATTTTCCCTAGGGAGCAGCACTACTCAATAAAAATGCTTTAAGAACTGATTGAATTGATAATCAAAATGGCGCAAGTCACTGGATCACTCTGAATTAACCTACACTTTTCTTCCCAGTTCAAATTTTGTAGTTCATAATCTGAATAATCTTTATCATCTACAAGCTTGCCAAGTATTCTAAGGAGATGTATCCACTGTGTTTCAGCTGATGAAAAACTACAAAACAAAGTAGGCGGTCCTAGTTGTCTGATCATAGCAAAGATATATATTTTTTGCTTCCTCAGATTAATAAGGAGGTGAGCCATGACGCGCTCTTAAAATTTGTAGCCCTCATCAAGGCGAACTAATCTTTACAAGGTACCTTGCTGCTTTAACTGACCATCTGTGAGAGCTCTGTTGTTCCCTTTACATTTCCGTAAAGCTATTTGAGATTTTCCCAAAAGAATCTTCATTTGCAACTTTTTAGTTTTATAAAAATATATTCTCCACACATAAAGCAGCTCGTCGGTCTGACCTTCTCAATTCTGATTTTCAAATATCACTGTAATGAACATTAACCAGTCTCTGATCATTTTCAGGTCTTTTTTGACCTAAATATATTCCTGGATATGCCAACCCTTCAGAATATGTCTTTAAATAAACTCTGAATAAAGTTCTATTTCCTTCTCCAGGTAAAAGGCTGTAAATCTGTGCTCTTTCATTGTCCTCAAGAAAGTCAGTAGCTGTTAACATAGTATCAGTTATTCCTGCAGGCATTTCTGCATCAACCTCAGTCCAACCATCATCTAGTTGTTTGCATTCATTGGCAGTATTTACAACATTACATGAACTATTCATTTGGTAATTAACTTGTCAAAGATTCACACTGTCAGTTTCACTTTGAGGCAAGTTTACATTGTAGCTAGATATTCTATCTTCACTGAAGGAAACTCCTTGTTCTCTATAAAGAGCACTGTTAGTGACTAACCAGTTTGCTGCTTGCAAAATTTTATATGGTCTCACACTTAATAATAATGCAGAACTCTTATATTGCAATCGCCTCTTTAACTGAACTTTGATTGTGACACCTTCGTGAGGTAAACGTGGTAATATTGTTAACATCTGCTGGCACATTTACAACATTTCCTTTTTATTTTCAATTGATATCCTCTTGGAGCATGCAGGAGCTTTTGAAAAGCTAATCTAGGTGCTAGAAGTCTGCCCTCCAATTTATTTAAATCAAAAAAGTCTGGTTTTAATGGAAACAACATTCCATTTTTAGCTGCAAAAGCTGGGATTTTATTTTCTTTTAAACATCGAAAACATAACTGACAGATCCACTCAACGCCATTAACACTTGTCTTACTTAGTAAATACTTAATTCAGTTACTACATCAAGATAAAAATTCTTATCTTTTTGGCAGCAGTAACACTGTGTGTATACCACAACTGGTCACAACAAGAACATATGTACAAAGGGCCAATGGACACAGCAGTATGAGACTTTCTAATTTCATCAGCAACAGTTGCAAACATTTACATTGGTTCCACTGGTCATATTCACGCTGTTTTGAGAGCCTCTCTTCTCTGCATTCAGCACATTCGAGGCGTTTTACAATTACAACTTCGTTAACATTTATGAACACAAAATGTCAAAGAAAGATGAAGGAGTTTATGTTATTCACCTTGCTTCGGTAGACATGAAATTTACATAACCTCTGGTTGAAAAGCATTTGGGCATAACAATATTCCTCGTTCAAAACTTATGACGTCACAAACATTCGCATAGGTGTGAAGGACGGCACTCGATCGCCGACAAGTGTCGAACGGACAAACGGTAACAGGTCGTCGCGATCCCTCACGAACCGTTACCAGCTTGGCGACCCGTTACGGCGGATCGGAAATGTTGGACAGCCCTCTTATTCCGTTAGCTACTATTACAGACTACGTGATGTTTGGCTCTCTTGCCGGGAACATTTTCATTGAAAGCCTTATAAACAAAAGTACTGACTGAATTGTTAGGGGTAATATAACAAATCTATTTTTTTGGCGTGTACATCGTAGCAAAACAAATAATCTTGTTGGATCAACCTTTTATCTAAGTATTATAGTCTGGTCTACAGGAGCATTTTCTATGAGACAATTTTTGAGTGCGGATTTTCTGTTTGCTCGCTCTTGTAGACGGGTAAAGCTGGACAATTTTCAGAGAGAGAGAACAGAAAATAAAACAGTCCGAAACTTTTTGGCGTCCGAAATTTTAAGTGTCCAAAATATTTACAATCACTTGTTTTTTTGTTTTTTTTAATGATGGGTTTTTGAGCATGTTGAGTAGCGAACTCTACTGGGACAGATACGTAACGGCTTGATATGATTTGTGTTATTTTCTCGTCATGTGTATTCGTGAAACCTCGAGGCTGCAATAAAACTATCGTCTCCACAGATTTGTTCACTTTAGCTCGAGATTCATTGAAATTTACTTTAGTTATTTTTAGCAAAGTGTCCAAAATGTTTGTCCGAAAATTGTTACGTTCGAAATGAGATAAAAAAAAATGTCGGAAAATTAGTCTTTGGAAATTAAACGTCTGAAATTTTACACACTGTCTGAATATTTTTCCCAAGTAATGTATTTATTTGTTTAGTAAAACAATCAACCTAGGATGCCGCCGGACCAAGAAAATTAATTTACTTTAAACATCAGAACTTATCTTGAGCCAGATTTTGGGCTTTCACTACATCTCCGGACTTTAAAAATAATATTTTCTAATTGTTATCTAAACGCCACGTTTTTTCACGTGTTTAGTTTCTTGTTTGTGTTTTAGGGGAACTCAGACTATTTGCTTTTGATATCTTGACAACGGTATTCAAATACGGCAACCGAGCCTTCGTCAAATATCCAGCTGATATAGTAGACTACTTTTATTAAGCGGTCATTTCCTAGTGGTTATTCTCGGGAACGAAGCATGGCTTACGAAGACGGAGGAATTTGCATCGCCACAAATGACATAACGTAAGTAAGATGTGCTTATGCCCCCAGCAGAGAAAAGTTTCCACTGAGATTCACAGATAGTTTAGTTCTTATCACGTCTCTTTGATTTTCCCCTCTTAATTTTTAAATAATATTTTGTAAGAGTTTAATCATTGATTTTTTCGTGCTTTGTTATCTCTAGGAAGAGTTATATGAAATATCACTTAATTTAAAAATCTTTTCTAAAGTTGTTCTCTTTGTTTATAACAATATGAGATCAAAAGAAAAATGTTTGCAGTATTATTGCCCTTCTGTTGTTCGTTCGTATCCGATCTTAATGCCAAATATACTGTTAAATAGTATTGTCTCTCGGATCTTTTCTTGGTAACACTACCTATGCCTCACTTTTCTTTCATCAGACTGAGCAAGGACATGGCCAACTGCTTTGACTATAACATCCGATTTGATGGTGTGACCTTTTTCCCGAAAAGTCCGGTTTTGCGGAAGACAACAATAAAGTGGGAGCCTTCCACTGAGAATATGTATGTGCGTGATGGACCTTACCAGTAAGGTTTGTTTAATGTGTTTAAGTGAATCGATGACTCAGAACGAGGAATTAATGACGACCGTGGAAACCCCGTGGACTCATGGTTAGTGCACTCGTCACATGCGTTATTTGCCGGTTGGGAGGTCCGTATGGTAAAAACTACTAATAGTTATCACTAAAGCTTCCCCCGCTTTGATTGAAAACAATAAAATTGAACGTTATTGTATGAACTAAAATTTTATTTTTTTTTTTGTAAACTGTATCCCCCATACTGTTCAAGTAACTTAGGCATCTTACCATAAATGTGATCCAAAGAATCAACTAAGATATATAACCAGAAGTATCGCGTTACAGTCGCCATATATGCAAATTAGAGTAAAGCTTTTTGTTCTCAACGAAAACGCCGCTAACATTTACATTTGCATCCATGCCAGTCACCCAGCCGTCACATGGGCTCTACACCACGTAAGATTACTCAGCGGTAAAAATAAATGATCCAAATAAACGAGATGTCATAGGTAAAACTGACGATCGGAAGAGTATTTAGCCGGGTATTTAGCTATTTCGTTGCAACTGAACCACACTGGCCTCGAATTTCTAGTAGTGACAGTTGATCGATGAAATAATTAAATTTATGCAAGTTTCGTCAAAAACCTCGATGAGCAATGCTATTTTCCACAATTTAGAATCTGGATCGAATGAACTTCAAAGCGGTTTTTCAAATAATCAACTTAAATTGATCGCGAAAGCTGGCACACAACCTTACCTTGTCAAATGTGGAATTCAGAACCGCGAAGTGTAGAACACGCTCCCAGAATCCTTCGCTTGTTTATTCGACCCCCAGCGAACTTTCGGCAATCTTTTGCGAGCCGTGTTCTCAAAAAACGAGATTTTTTCTGGTACAGCGGAATTTTCCTCTCTGTAGGCGGGGGCTCCTAGGGTGCCTCCTCGGATTTTGGCCGTCTGGGCCAAAACCCTGCGGGGGCAACTATGCCGAGGTCTTGAAAATGCTGCCCTTTGCCCCAACAAGCCAATCAGCTATCCGGACAGTCAGTCAGTCAGTCAGTCAGTCAGCTGAGCCAGTCGGTCAGTCGGCCAGTCGGCCAGTCGGCCAGTCGGCCAGTCGGCCAGTCGGCCAGTCGGCCAGTCGGCCAGTCGGCCAGTCGGCCAGTCGGCCAGTCGGCCAGTCGGCCAGTCGGCCAGTCGGCCAGTCGGCCAGTCGGCCACAAATGCATTTTCGACCAGATTAAAGCTAATTTGGCCGAGATCCAGCCTCAAAACCACCCAAAAATGCCAAAAACGCACTTTTTGACAAAAAGCTTCTGGAGTCAATGGGTTAAACTTAATTTGCAATACAATATACCATCGGATACAAAAAGGTAACTTTTACCCAGGAGAACTAAAAAGCTAATCGAGCTGAGTAAAACACAAAAGCCTTTGCCTGTGAGGGGCTTGGAAATTTCTCCTAAAAAATCTTCGAGCAGAACCTTTTGCCACAAAAATTCAATGGCCCGGGGTTGTGCAGATAGTCCGGAGCTAAATTTAAGCGACTTTATATGAATAAAAGTCCTCAAAATATAGATCTTGCTCGTCTTTTAATGCATTGTCCATAATGAAATTTTTCAGCTTGACTCTCCTATTCACGATTCAATTCAACTCAATCGAAACACAATCATAACAACTAAGGCTTTCTCTTTCCTTAAGGAAACAAAAACATTCACCATTTCCACCTAATCGATCTCGTTAGTGGGCCTCACTCTTCGCAAACAAGCCAACGATGATCACTGCAAACTTAAAAAAAAAAAAAAAAACACCCGCGTTAAGACCTCTAAGTCTTTTTTATTTAGAATAAAACTAGGACAGAAATAGACTCGAAATGAAAAAGCAACTCCCCATCAGATTTTCAAGTTGGTAATAGCACAATAATTCCACCATTGATTATATTCAAGAATACGACCAATACAGAGAAGGAAATAGTGCAGTTAATAAAAACACGACTTAATTAGCCCTAGCTATAGTTCATGTAAGCAATGTTGCCAATTTAGCTATCATAATAATAATAATAATAATAATAATAATAATAATAATAATAATAACAATAATAATAACAATAATAATAATAACTTTATTTAACAAGGGTAAAGACATTGATTACTGGTCACCCAGTAGTTTTCATAATGGCCCTCCTACAATTTACCAGAATTCACTATCAGCAAGTAAACTTCATACATAATATTTTTGCTTCTTAGCTTCGCCTTGTTTCGCTGCCTTAATACCGTTTTTGAAGAGCGGCAAAATTAATTCCTCGGTTGAATTGTCTGAATTCGTCTCGATCGTTCTGGGAACTGAACCGATTCCTTATAATTAAACGCGCGGTGAATTTACGCAAAACGTGGCATTTGCTTACATTTACTAGTGTTCACCGATCGGAAAATCCAAGGTTTTCCAATTGTTTTGCTGTCGGTGAATTCGAGTATTCGTTCCATTATCCGGTATTTTCCCATTACGGTGAACGCCGGAAAACGCATGTTTTCTGGAATTTACCGGTCTGTTAACACTTGGCGAATGTCTTGTTTGCCTGTGTTCACAGATGTTTTCCGGTGTAAAACTTCACGTTCACCCGCAGTTTACAGTTGAAAACCGGCATTTTCCCTTGTTTTCCAGAACGGCAAATGCCGTTAAATTTCGGAAAACACACTGTTTACCAGAATTCACCGCTCGGTTAACGTAAGGAAAGCATGGTGTATTCCCGCGTTCACAGAAGTTTTCTCCCGTTTTCTTGTATTATCCGAGAAAGGTGAATTCAAGGGAATTCAAGAAAACGCATATTTTCCAGCGTTCACCGTTCGGTAAACGCACGGAAATTGTGTATTCCTGCGTTTTCAGACGTTTTCTTGCATTTTCTCTGACAGCAAACGAGGGTGAATTCAAGAAAACGCTTGTTTCCTGGCGTTCATCGTTCAGTTAATGATTGAAAATTGTGCGAATTCCAACGTTTTCCTCGCGTTTTCTTGCATTTCCTGGGACGGTGTATTCGGGTGGTTTCAGTGCGCATCGGCCGGTATTGCTCGCTCACTCTCACCCCGTGTTCGAGATTCTTTTGATCTTTCTACAGTTCCACGACCTACTGGCTACCAATGTTCAGGCGACTAAAGCTCATTCCCTTTCCCAGTCAAAACAGCAAAAACAAAAGACGTTGCTAACTTTAAAAATATGATCTATTTAAAATTCTGTAGCGCTGTTTACTATCTACAGATGTACAATTATTCACATAAAATACGAGCGTAATTTTCATCATATTTTCCTACCCTAACAAACCAGTTGTAACACATATACTTTAGCAAGAAAGTTTTTTCACATGACTCTTAAAGGGAATATTATTTAGTAAAAATATCTATTTGACAGGCGCAAAATCACCCTCCCAACAAGAACATTAAGCCTATTTTTCTACACGGTAAACGCCCCCTTTTTTGCCGTGTAAGTGAGAAGTTTGCTGACTTAGTACTGACCCTGTTAAGAAATGGAATCATGGCGCTATTTTATACGAAAAAGATATAGCAAGAACCGCTTTTTCGATGCTCTCTAACACGTCGTCTTTTTTGTTGCTCTCTCTCCAATTTGCGCCCGACTAGAATGTGGAAAAGCCTTTTATACGCGATACGCGAACGCTTGCTACGCAGATCAAAGAAAGGATGGCTTGAGTGACTAGCCCCGTTTTTCATATGCCACCACTCCTGCTATGCTTTGAGAGTTGGAAAATTAAATTGTCGATTACTTCTACCGCAGACGTTAACCTTTTGTCAAATGTCTCTGATAACACAAAAAATACTCAAAACCTGGCTTCGACAACAAGTTAAGTCAAGTTTATTCTCACCACTATTCTCTAACTAGTCTTAGTCTACAACTGTGTTAAGTGAGAAAAAGTGTATCTTTATATCGTAATTCTGCAAAAAAAGGAACCGCTTGATTTTTCCCTTAATGATTAACGCAAGAGCTAGCCTCTAACAAATCTTGTGATAAGTCAGTGAATCAAACTGAGAAATGAAAACAAAAAAAAACACTTTTTTCTCTTCGTTGTCGTTTGGCTTTTCGTAAGCCTTTACATGGTCTTGCTTGGCAGAGTAGAAGCCTGAGGGCGGACAACGGCATTCTCATACACCACCACGTTGTTGTAATCTTTGTCATGGCTTGTTATCTCAATTCGATGATCCACAAAGTGATATTCTGGCAACACCACATCCTTCTTGGCCCTGCAAAGGATCAAATGAACTCGAATTGGTGACAATCGTGGTTGCATAAGGATATAAAAAATGCTATTTTATTATCTAATAGGTAATGTTATTTACTGGGAGAATAGTTGGATATTTCCTTTGAGACCGAATTTTCAGTGAAGCTGTGTTCAACACAATTTCCCATACGAAGTATCAATAATCGAGCAATCGGAGCTAAATTCATTTATTTCACTCAAAAAGCGATTGCAGAGAACCGATCTTTATCTCGTGCTATTCTACATAACTGGATCATCGAACGGAATTTAACA
>JAHPZR010012461.1:0-7500 GCA_019787425.1 Platygyra sinensis | reverse complement strand
CAGAAGGGTTGGAACTACCAAAGGAATAACCCATTGACTGTAAATTCAAGGGAAATTACTGATTTGCATGGTTGTCGGAATTCTTTGTGTCATCCTTTGTGTCAAGTCGTGGAGAAGCCAGTAGATCTGTGAAAAAGGCGACCAACGTCCGCTATATCCAGATATTTTCTCTGTCAGTTTTCTTAAAAACAACTTTCAAACTTTGAAAGAAAACAGTCACTCCATAAGATATGAATGATGGTCTACTGTTGCATCGATTAAAAAGCCTACTACCATTACAAATGGCGCAGTTTGCCTTTGGTAAATTAACGAAAGCGAACATTTAAATAATGAAGATAGTTGATTTACTTTGTTTTATTTCATTTCATTGAAGGAGGCTCGAAAGGGTTTTTCGTTGCTATATTGTTTGTGAAACGATGGAAGATTACAAAGAAGGATGTTTAATGGTGTGGGCAAACTAATAGTCTCCTTGCAACTCTATTGTTGGGCTATACTTTAAGGGTGCTTGTGACGTCATATCAGTTACCATGGCAACGCACGAGGTCCACAAAAGCGTCCTCTAAATTTCAGTTTTTGTAAATTATCTGAGAAACTAATTCGGTGACCTACCATTTTTATTTCTTTGTTGGAAAGTCCCCTAAATTCTTTAACTTTTCGGACAGTATGGAAAAAATTTACCTAGTAGAATTAAATATATTTAAAGAGAAACGCGTTTTATGGCTTACAGAAAATTCCACTAGATAATTTTCCCCGAAACTTTTATATCTGAAGTGCCATCGCGAATGGTGCGTGTATGCAAAAAATCAAGATAGGTCACCGAGCGAACTTTCGAGCTAAAAACAAATGTTTTCCGCAGATTTCATTTCCGGTTCGCGCGATTTTACGCAACATTAACTTCCGGTGTGCTGATTTTAATACTGATTCAGCTGACGCGTGCATCTTAGTTGTGGCGTGTGTAGATTGCGCGCGCGCGTGCAGCTTAAAAACCCTTTCGAGCCTCCTTAATTTTAAATTTTACTGTGCGATCAAGGGTGAGATTGATTGTCTCGTTTCCTCTGTTTGAAAAGCATTTAGACAGGTGTATTTTTTCTCCCTTTTTCTAAGGAGAAAAACGACGTCGATCGGGTTGTCGATGTGTGTTGTGCTTTTTTTTTTTGGAGACAGGGTTGCCTTATCACTCACTAAGTACGCATGTTTTGAACTGCTTTTTCATATCAGTTAAAATATTTTGTTTTAAACAAAATATCACGATGTGTTTTTTTGTAGCGCTAAGGAAAAGCAGATACTTTTTTTTTTATTTTAATCTTTTTTTCATTATGATTTTTTAATGACTTGCCAGCTTCTCGGGTTGTAGCGTTACAAGACAACTTCTAAAATCCACCAGTGCTTACCGACTCATGCAAATACTTTTTTTTTTCTCCACGGTATCTACACAAATTTCTACCTTAAATGCGCCATTTGAAAGCCAAGGGAATGCAGATTCTGAAACACGTATTTTTTTTTTTTACTTCAGGCCTCCGATATCTGGTTAACAGCTAAACATTGTGCTGTGCATTTCTCTCTACTTTCCGCTAAATTGCAACATGATAGTTTGCTCTGTTGCACCAGGCGGAACAGATGCAAAGAAAAGTAACAAATGGGATTACTCTTGGAACGCGTTCGATCGAGTGTCTTTGAAAATGACCAAGCGCATTTTTTGATCGCACGGTGCTCGGGGCTATCTGAGGCGGGTCGGCGGCTCGGCAGTTGCGTTTAAGTGTTTTGAGTTTTGGAACGAGAATGGTAGAGTCGTGAAAGATATATAGAATTTAGTGGCTCGGTGGTTGGACGGCTCGCCAGTCGTATTGAGTGTTTAAAGAACGAGAAAGGCATAACTTAATGGCTCGACGGCTCAAAGTTAAGGTTCGTCATTCGCGTTGACTGACCAGCCGCCGAGCCACTCGAGCGATACTTCTTCACTTCTTCTTGAGCTCTGAAAAGAGCTCCCGATCCAGCCCACTTCTGTTTTCCCTGTTCATCGCCGTAAATTCACGCGTTAACCCTCGTCAAGCAGTCGTTCTATGAGTTTTAAAGTTGGCGGGCTACTGATCAATGATTCACATTTAACGACTGAGTGATTCTGTTTTATAGTAATTTTTAGTTTGTTAACGCCAACAGCGACGGACTTGAACCAGCCTTTTCTTGCGAGCGACTCTGCCCGGTTTACGACCAGGTAGGGCATGCCTTGATTCATTAGTTTCCTCAGGTGATATGTTCCGTCGGACAAATGACCACACTTTACGCCAATATGGAGAAAACCGTATTGTAACGATTTAATTCGATCTAAGGTACAAAGCAAACTGTGTTGGCACATGGCCTTACAAGAATACAAATCAATCGGTAACCTAGCTAAAACAATCGCAAATTAAACTTACTTCTTTGACTCCATCCTGGCGTAACTTATACTTCATAAACTTGAAACAGGTTAGCTTCTCGATACATCGTAAAACAGGTTAGCTTTCTCAATACATTATAATTCAGGTTAGCTTTCTTAACGCCTGGTTAGCTTTCTTCTCCAACTGTAAAAAATACACGCGACACTACGCGACTCAATGCACGCGTCACTTAACAATTTTAACGGCTGGCGCGCGCGCAACATAAACCGAAACATAGCGCGTGCCAAACTTAACTAAATTCTTTTTCGCTGATTTCTGTTCATCAGAACACACTCCACCCCGATGAGGGCGTGGCTCTCATCTTAAACATATCCTTCTGCAGGCTGGATCACAGCTATCTTTGTGATGGGTCTTTGATATTCTCCAGTATGGGTCTTTACCCTCACGTTTCGCACTTTGCCGTCTTGTCCGGGATACACCTCAACAATTCTACCGACGTTCCAGTTTCCCCTTACTGCCTTTGGATTTTCCACTATCACGAAGTCGTCCACTCTTACGTTTCGTTTCTCTGCATGCCACTTCTTTCGCGGAAGTAATGACGGGAACACATCCCTTGTCCAACGTTTCCAAAACGAGTCAACGATGCGTTGGACGAATTCCACTCGGTGACGGGGATTGTTTGTCTCTCTGAAAGGGCCTTGTGGTACTTGAGACGAAGCTCGTCCGAGCAATATGTCGTTCGGGCAAAGGTAGGATCCATCATCAGGGTCATTTGGAATACGGCCAATTGGACGCTGGTTTACAAGATTTGCTACCTCCAACAGAAACGTGTAAAACTCAAAGGGTGTCAACACTTGTGCCCCAATAGCTTTCTTCAGAGCTAATTTGCAGCTCTTTACCAATGCTTCGGCACATCCGTTCTGATGTGGGGACGCTGGGGTAGTAAATTTCCACTGCATGCCCTTTTCTGCGGAAAATTCGCTCAGTTTGTGAGTGTCCCATCCCTTGACCATTTCTCTCAGCTCTCGCTCAGCTCCAACCAATTGAGATCCATTGTCACTTATCATGAGGCTTGGGCGTCCTCTGACTGCGAAGAATCTTCGGAGTACTTGGATAAACTCCATCGTTGAGTAGTCCACTGCCAACTCCAGGTGAACTGCTCGAGTATTTAAACATGTGAATATGACACCATAGCACTTGGTAGTCTTGTTGCGACCAATTTTAACATTGTACGGGCCAAAGTAATCACAAGACGTGTGATAAAACGGCGGTGTCAACGGTGCCAAACGGCATTCAGGTAAGTCGGCCATGACTTGAGACTCTACTTTCGCTTGCATTTCACGGCAAATCACACACTTAAATTTCACTGACTTCGCAAGATCGTGGGCCTTCAGAATCCAGAACCTTTTTCTTATTTTCGCTACCGTTGTTGCTATCGCGGTGTGCCCACACTGGTGTACATGGCGCGTTATGAGGAGCGATATCCAATGTTCTCTGGGGAGTAATGCGGGATGCTTGGTTTCGTAAGACACTAAGGCATTGTCTGCGCGGCCACCAACTCTGACGATGCCATCTGAATCTGTGTAGGGACTTAGATTCTTTAACTTTCCTTTCATGAGACGGTCTTTCAGACTTTTCTGACTCTCTTTGATCCAATGATTCTCTGCGCTTTCCAGCTCTTCTGGCGACAGGGGCCCTTCTTTAGGCTTCATGTTATTTTCCTCTGGTGCTTTGTTCTTGTTACAGCTTTCGCGCAAATTCCAAACTAATCTTAGTATGTAAGCTGTCACTCTGAGTAATCTTCGCCAGCTTGAAAACTTAGTACAATCAATAGGGCTTTCCTCTTTGGCAGGGATGGACACTGTATGAATCTTGCGGGATTCTCCTTCTACTTCGGATTGATCAACATTTGATGAATCTTGCGGCCACTCTTCTTCCGGTAAACAAAGAAACTTTGGTCCGTGCTTCCACCTCTCAACCAAACTTGTCGCTGGTATGCCACGAGAAACATCGTCAGCCACGTTGAGCTCTCCGGGAATATGTCTCCACTGGGCTGGGTCTGTATTGGACTGGATTTCACCAACTCGGACTGATACGAACGGCTTAAACCTCCGTGCTTCGCTGCAGATCCATGCTATGACTATCTTACTATCCAGGAACAGAACGGTCTTTTCAAATTGGAAGCGGCATTGTTCCACAATGGTCTTACACAGTCTCGATGCCAAAACTGCACCTTGCAGTTCGAGGCGAGGAATGGTCAATCTTTTCAGAGGTGCTACTCTTGATTTCGCTGCAATGAACCGCACGTCGTACTTTCCGTTAGACAGCTGCCATCGAGCGTATGCGCAGGCGCCGAAGGCATCCTCCGAGGCATCAGAAAAAACACAAAGGACAGGTAGACCAACTGCATTGGGTGGCGTGAGGCATCTATTGAAACTTATGCCATTCAGGCTCAACATCTCTTGAAACAAGTTTTTCCACTTGTCCTGAATTTCCATGGGTAATTCATCATCCCACTCAATTCCACGTTTCCACAGCTCTTGTAATCCTATCTTAGCTTTGATGAGAAATGCTGATGCGAAGCCTATTGGGTCATAAATCCGAGCTATGTTGCTCAGGATCTGTCTTTTCGAGAGCTGTATCGGTGCTTGCGAATAATGAGACCAAGGTTTTACTTTGTACGTCAATACATCTTCCTGGCTGTTCCAGACAACTCCCAGTACTTTCTCTTCACCATCTCCTTGGAGAATTGCTGCTGCTTTGGTCTCTGCTAGGTCTGTGTTGGTTTTCTTGGCTTTGTTATACAGCCAACCTTTGACTTTGAAACCTCCAGTCTCGAGTACCGCGTCAATGCTCTTTGTCAACTCTCGTTCTTCTTCTTCGGTGCGGACAGAATCGCATATATCGTCCATGTATGTGTTTTCTTTGAGAACCTTTGCTGCTTTCGGGAAAACTTCTTTTGCTTCGTCTGCTGTCTTTCGTAGCGCTGTTTGAGCCATCGCAGGGGCTGGTTTGTCTCCGAAGGTTACCACTGTCTTGACGTAAACATCTGGCGCGCGATCTGTCTCTAAGTTTCTCCAAAGGAACCTGTGTACGTGCTGGTCTGCTTCTGGAATGCGGATCCTGTGGTACATCTTAGAGATGTCTCCAATAAAAGCAACTGCATTCTCTCTAAACCTTAGGACAACTCCAAATAAATCGTTTAACAAGTCCGGTCCTTTCATCCAGTAGTCATTTAACCGGTGTCCTTGGAATACAGCTGACGAATTAAAGACGATGCGCACTGGTGTGCTTTTGCTTTCCGGTCTGAATACTGCGTGATGGGAAATGTAGTGAACGGGGCCTTTGTATTCTACTAATTCCTTTTCAGACAGCTTTCTGGAAAATTCCATTTCACTCATCTCCACCATTTGCTTGTTGTACGCCTGGGCATGTTCAATGTTTTTCATGAGTCGACGCTCAGTTGCTTCTAGCTTTTTGGTGGCTTGTGACTTGTTGTCGGGCAGAAGGGCAGGATCCCTTTTCCACGGATACGATACCATCCATTGGTTTCCAACTTTCTGACAGGAACTTTCGATTATCTTCGCCTCTTCTCTCTCTATTTGACTTAGCCGGTCTGCAGCGCACAGGCATGGCGTAACAGCTACCCCCATTGCTTCAGTCGTCCAGAAATCCGACAGATCTTCAGGCGTTGTATACTTGACGTAGAGTATACTGTTGGTTTCGCGAGTGTCTCCTGGCGTAGCTCCAAATATAACCCATCCTAGAGGGGAGTGTCTTGCCACCAGGTGTCCGGCCTGTCTCGTTTCACCTGTGTGCATGCGAGCGTGGTCAATTCCAATGAGTAGGTCGACTGGCCCTTTACCACGGTAAACATTTTCGTTCCTCAGACTTAGCACTTCGGCAATATCCTTCGTCTTGACTTCCACTATGTCCTCACTGATACAGGGGATACCGATCGCCTTTATGGAAAATGTTTTCCGGTTCTCTAACGATGTGACTTGAACTTTGTACGCCTTTGTTGTCATCTCTTCTTCCTCTCCACCGACTTTGGTTATGGTTATTGAGACGTGTTTTCCCTCCAATCGCAGGTTTTCAGCGGTGTCAAGGCGTATTAAGCTGATTTGCGCTCCTGAATCTAACAGGATGTTTCCGTGTTTGTACAAACCGTCTCGGCCTTCAATGCTTGCGGAGATAACTGGCAGTAAAGCTCCTGACTTCTCGGTCATCGATGCAATGTTTGCCCTAACATTGATTTCAGGCTTCTTGTGTAAGAGGGGATGATGGTATTGGCTGCACTGTATACCGTCCTCTTTCTCTGTACACTGCTTTCGTCGACTGCAGGTAGACAGCTTGTGGTCTCTTCCAGCTCTCTTTAGACAACTGTAACAGGCATGATTTTCTTGCGCAATCTTGAGGCGATTCTCAGGATCTAGGGCCAAAAATTTCTGACATTCGTCTGTCCAGTGCGTCTGGGTTTTGCAAATCCAGCATTTGTTGCGGATACCATTGGTTTCATCTTTATTTCCTGTTGCTACATGGTGGACGCTATGATAGGTGTTACTTGTTCTGATCGGGGCTGTCGCTCTCATTCTGGACTTCATCTCTGCGGTCATCCAAGTCATTAGGCTCAACAGTGTTGCAGGCTGCTTTGTTTTCTCCAGATCTCTTGACCACACTTTCCTATCGTCAACGCACATCTTCTGTTCGATAATTGACAGCATGTGGCTGTTGTCCATGTCGCTCGGTAAGCCTACTTCTCTTAGCGTGTTGTAACATCGCCTTACAAGGTGCACCAACTCACAGAATCGCGCGTCTTCACCGTCACGGATTGGTCGGAACTTCACTATATCTTGCGTTATCGTATCGGATACAAATCTGGGATCAGCGTAAATGGAATCCAAGTATTCCCATGCAGCATCATAATCGGAACCAATTCCCTTTATAAGCTCAAGCGGTCTCCCTTGTAGACAAGTGCGCAGGTATGTTAGACAGTCACGCTTACTGTACCTCGCTTCAATCGCGTGTTTGAAATCTGCTCTGAAGATCGCGTATTCTCTTACATCGCCGGAGAATTTAGGCATTTTAGGCTTTTCCATTTTGAAGCCACACGTTTCTCTTTGCA